>JASDQU010010397.1:189967-219913 GCA_032191745.1 Picea mariana | reverse complement strand
TCCTACCTACCCTATACTGCTGAAAATCATGCTAAATCAAATAATACAAAAATGTCAATGAAGCCAATCAAGGATCTGTTGAGACCAGTGGACTTCTTGACTACTTGTTAGCACAGTCAAAAAGGCAGCCTGACCTTTTGCCCATAGATTCCAAACTGCAAAGTGTAATGGCCACTACTAAAAACATGATTGATCTTTACAACAGAGACCTCGACAATCCCAAAGAACCAAAGTAATTCTAGGGATATATTGGGGCTTTCCAGTGAACAATTTCTCCATATAGGTGGCTATAGGATCAAGGTAGAACTGACCTATTCCTTGATATTCAAACTTAACCAACTCAACTTCATGATTTGATGCTATGGTTGTGCTATTTTCATCCTCGTGCACTTTTTGACATGGCTGCAAATTTTTTGATGGGTCCTAAAATGATTTTTCTGCTGAACACACCCCTGTAGATGACTGTCTGATCATATCCATATCATAACAATTTTTGAAAACATTGGGGATAAATGAAAACTGACTTTGAAAACACACATTATCCAGAATATCAGCTATAGGATCATAAAATGATTTAGATAATGGTATCATTGGCTCTACTGGTTCTTCATGGCTTACATTGTGACTTTCAACTTGAATCTAACCAAGATTCCCCCTCAAAATTTGAAATGAATTAAAGCACAGAGGCAATGAATCCAGATGGATCATCTCATCACCTGTTTCAGGCTCGATGACTTCATCTAAGGTTTGACCTTCAAAAAGGCTCAAGGAATGCACCTTTGGATCAACTTCCATGTCATCCTTGTCCTCTTCAAAAGATGCATTAGAACATTCCTCTTTCTTACTGTTTATAATCTGCTGGCAATGTTTTCTTAGGAGTGAGGAAAAACATAGGGTCAGGCAGTTTGCATTTTCTTGAAAATTTTCTGCATCTTCCTCCTTCAAATCATATGTTGTTGATTTCTTTGAATAGTCCACATCTATTTCAACCTCATGATCATCATCATACTGATCACACTTGGGTATATTTTCCAAGTAAGGAATGTCATCAAACATACACATCATATCAGTTGGTTGTTCCTCTGCAAGTTGAGATGGAACTTCATCTTTGACTATGTTATGAATTGAATACATGAAAGAATCATGATCCAAACCATGGTACCAAGGCTGAGCTGCAAAATGTTTGGGAACTGTGACCTTTTCTTTCTATGAAATTAATGGAACATGATGTCTTTGAACATCAATTTTTTCTCTTATGCTCATCTTGTGCAACATTTCTTCCATGGTGCTGCCCAAAATGTCCAGTTTAGCTTCTAGAGATTTCAGCTGCTCATTTTCTTTTTTCTTTACCCTTGACCTTTTGATCAACAAGTTGGCCTCCACATCAACTACAATGTTCTGCATTTCTTCGATAGTTTCAGTGTTCCTTTCTCTTAATTGGAATTCCATCTCAGGATCAAAGGCATCTGGGAAATGCAAGTGAGTTGATCCTGGGGGTGGTCGTATATTAATAGGCATTGCATGATATACCTTTTTAAGCCTTGCTGAAAACTACTGTACTATTTCCCCTGGATGTCTTTTCAAATGGTCATACTCTTCTAGGATGAGAAAAACATTTCTCATGATCACCCACCTATCTAAGAAAACTTGCACAAACTGATGGAAATTGTTAATGCTTGCAGCTGGGAGATTTTTAAACTAGTTCTTGACTTTACCTCCCAATGATAGGGAAAACATTATGATGCAGACATCATCATCTTCTACCTCAAAGAGGTAAAGAAAATACTCAAGACTTTGGATATGCTTTTCAGTAGTAATATTGGCATTCTCTCCATCAAACTTGGGCAAATTATTGGTGTAATTTGTAGGGAATTCATGGAGGATAGGAGGCAAATCTAGGGGCTTGTATCTATTTGGGATTTTGGTAGGTACAGGAGGTGAAGCAAGAGGCTTATAACCATCCTGAGCTTTAGCAAGAGTAGGAGATAAAACATGAGGCTTATGTCTCACTAGGACTTCTACAGGTGTGCCTGGGATGTGCACAAGTGTATGAGTATGTACATAATCTACAATTGGGGATCTGATCTCTTGAGGATCATCAATTTGAAGATGATCAATATAAACTTCAGCAATATACTTTTGATCAGGCTTAGAATAAGATAGAACATAATTACATATAAAACCAAAGATGTCTTGAAAGCAATTTGATCTTGAGTACCTGGTCTTTCTAGGCTACTTGGCCATGCTTTAGGTTCTTCCTCCAGTGGATTCTTTGAGTTGGCACTATCTGGAGCTAATTTGGAGTCGATAGGTGAATGATCTCAGCCTTCTTGTGTTTGGTCACTGTCCACCATCAGTGATCAGATATGGAAATTTGAAGTGTACTACTGGAGAAAGTTCCCCAATATGGTCGCCATTATGTTAGCACTCTGTAATTTGCCCAAGGTTGTGGAGGCAGTCACAGAGGCAACATAAAAACCATTTTGAGTCTTGGATCTAGCCCTCCAAGACTTAGAGAGGGATCTCTATGTGTGATATAGATTTGTTTGAATAGATATTAGGATAGCTAATGGGTTCAGAGTTTGGATTTTTTAAATGATTGGCTGGAACAGGAGAAAAGAGGTCTATTGGGTAATGGGGTCACAGCCTGAAGTTCAATCAAAAACAATTTCTACAGACAACATTACAGGGCAAGGTAGGCACTCTTGTTGGATTCTTTGAATTTGATTTTTGGATTTAGAGGAGAAAGATGAGAAGAATGGGCAATAACAAGGCAATCAAAAATCCTAAAATTAACCATTGAGAAGAAAACATTGACAATTATGTCAAAGCCAGAAACAGAGTGTATGCTCAAAAAATTCTATTCTTCAAACTTCTTTGCATAATTCAGAGTATGAATAACTTAAGAAATACAATGGAAACAATTTTACAGTGAATGAGGAAAACATCACCACCAAAAATGACACATGAATCCTGTAGTTGTTGTGACTGTATTATTGAATTGATTAAAATACAGAAGGCTCAGTGATATGTTTTACAAAAACTCAATCATGGTCCCTTGACTGATCAACCTCCTTTACCTTGAAATCATAGGCTTTATAGCCTTTATACCAAAAACAAAGATCATATTAAACATGAACTAAAATACTAAAAATAGTACAAGATCAAACAGTTTCCATAAAAACAGGATTGGATCCTATATTAAGGGGCCAAAAACCTATCAACAATGTCACTTTCGAATTTCTTCTTTGATAGCTGAGCAATCTTGGCCAAAAATAGAAAACATCCTTAAAAATATTGAATTGTCCGCCAAGAAAAACTTGCCGAATTTATGCAAAAAAGGGGTCCGCACAGACATCTGTTTCTCTTTAATTATGACACCTAGGAAAAAAATAAAGAAGGTTATTGTATATGGGTATGTGCTGGAAAACAATCTTCTTCAGTTTTGCCAAATTCTCCTCCAAATCACCAAAACACCTCCCGCAAAATCAGGACTGCAACAGGAAAATGAAAAACTAAAAAAATGGGCCTTTAAGATGGCTTCGATTCTCCCTGCTCATGGCACCTATGAAAAAAATGAGAGATTTTTTGTTCTTCATCCCGTTACAGAGAAAAACCTCTCTCAGTTTCTTAAAATTCATTTTCGTTCGCCTAGAATCGGTATTGGAAGAAGACATATTGAACATGCAAAAATGGGCGATTTGTTTTTTTAAAATATTGGGGAAAGTGGTTTTTTTTTTTTCAGGAAGGCGGTATTTCGGACCCCTCTTGAGGTGGTAAGCAGTTTTAGTGGGGGGGGGGTCCACTGGCTTGTGGAGCTGACACCTGTCTGGGGAGTGGTTTTATAAACTACTTCATTCTGGAACCCCCCCCCCTCTCATTAAACTTCGGATGGTGAGGGGGGGTCCAGAATTTTTATCATTCGTTGATTTGTTTTATGGGATGTGATGTGAGAAGTTATGGGTGGGTAGAACTTAGGATAGTATTAATTTTAATTTTTGTTTTTTATTACTTTATTTTATTGTTTTATATGTTTTATTACGTGTTCTAATTTTATTTTATTTTAAATTTGTTATTTGTTTTAATGTTTTATTCTTTTTGTTTTATTGTTTTATGTTTGTTTTTGTTTATTTGTTGTTTTGTTTTATTTTATGTTTTAATTTAATTGTTTTAATTTTATAATTTGGTTTTTAACAAATGTTTATTTTGTTTATTAGTTATTATTAATGTTAATTAATAAACACTAACCTGATTATTAACAACTAACTTAATTATTAGTTAATTAGTTAATTAATTAATAGTTAGTCTAACCATTATTTTATTTTAAATTATCCTATCAAAATGACTTTGTTAGGCTAACAAGTATTAGAAAATCTCGCTAACCCTTTAACATTATTCGTTCATTATCCTAAGTTCATTTATTCATGGATGGGAGGTGTGTGAAGTAGCCAACGGGACAAAGGGGCAAAGGGAGTGAGGGAACAATGGAGGATGAAAGATGCAGCAGGGTCGATATGGTATTGCTAGTATGGTGGTAAGTTGGAAGGGTGGTAGGTTGGAAGGGTGGTAGGTTGGAAGGGTGGTAAGCATTAAGTGGTATGGAGTGAAGGATGTCTAATGCAATGGATGGATGACACATTGGGATAGGGCCCGCCGGAAAAACTTCCTCATTATAAACCCCCCCACCACGGTTAAAGGTAGAATAGTGGAGGCGGTCCAGAATCACTTGTAGAACATCCATCTAGGCGCTGTCCTGATGACTGTAGATCTGTGCGCACTTTTTAGTCACCATTTTTCACCCCCCCCCCACCACCACCGTTAAAAGAAGAACAAATGAGGGGGTTTGGAATCCACTATAATTCTTTGATCTATGCACTGCTAGATAGACCGTCGATCTAAGAACGTTCTTTATTCTCCAGATGCAAATGCAACAAAAACTTAGGCTTAGTGCTTTTTGTGGGTTTTGTGCACTGCTTCCCTTTCTTTTGTCTCCATGGGGTTAGGAAACACCACTCAGCATCAACAATCATGAATTTTCTTTTCTTTTCCTTTCCTTGAAAATAATTTGCAGAAATGAAATATTATTTGCAAGCCAAAATACATCCAGATTGAAAACTTTCCATTCAACAGATGATCCTATGAATTATAGGGTCATAACAGTAAGAATGTCACAAAATGTGTGCAGACCTTCCAGGAACCTCCCAACCTTAGACCACACTGTTCATCACTCTCAACAGTGAGTCACCCCCAAGATGGGACTAAACTCCACACGGGTAAGGGTTCCTAACTAGGATAACAGCTCATGGAAAATAGGAAAGACTCCATTACAGGTGCCTACTCAAACTAACAACCTACAGTCTCTCATTATGCACATGTCTATCCCACCCAAGGAAGTGTGTCCATTCTCTTCTCAACAGTCCCTCGGTTTCCCCACTTCCCTTCCAGGGCTTCAACAACAGGTCGGACAGAAAGTCTCAAAGCCTTGTAGCTATAGTTCAACACCTTCAGGGAGTCAATTCCCAGCAATTCTCTCACCCAGAGAATTGATCATGGGACTGAAAACATGCCTCTTCAATATCCCACGGGTTTGAAAACCCACTTCTTCAGTCCTACTCCCCAGCTAATTAGCTACACCAACACAAAAATGGATATGGATACAAGTTTAGATACATTGAAATGAATCTCTGAGGATAACTGATTGTGTGAGTGAAAAATGGTCATGGAATCATGCCTGAATGATCGAAGGAATGATGGAAAAGATGATTGTAAGAATGATGGGAGAGTGTGAAAATGAACTAAGTCCCCACAATATGTATGCATGTCCCCAACTTGACACTTGTCATGTTGGGAGCTACTTTGGCCCACTTGTCCCCAACTTTAGAACTTAGGATAAAATAATTATCCATAATTTATGATTTAAGAAATATTAATATAATATTCCTTTTTGGCTCAATCTCCCTAGATTATCCCCTTTCCTTAACTTAGCCCCTCCCTTTCCCTAACTAGTGGAGTTTAGTCCCCCATCTCTTTAATCGTTGTCGGTCTGCATGCAACGATGTATTTTATATTAAATATGAGACATGTACAAAAATAGGTGCACTGGCCTTTAACATCTAGGCTCTTTGGCCTAATATAAAAATAAGAATCCTAGCTTATAATATCTGGCTCACCAGCCTATAAAACATATCATATACATAAAGGATCCCTGACCTCAATATAAGGTGCACTTAAGATGCTGCGCACGGTATCCTGGAATGTGCACACTTCCTCATTTTACTGCGCAGTACATGCGCACACTATGCCATGAAATATGCATACAAAAATGATATCAAAATAGATCACCAGCTTAAGTACATTTTTATTTACATTTACAATTGGGTTCAGCCTTAGGGGTATTACAATCCCCTCCCCTTATTTATGCATTGTCCTCAGTGCATCATGTACCCATGTAGAACTAAATTTCAAAAATCCTCAAAAAGATGCGGGTATTCTGCCTGCATTACATCCTCATGCTCCCAAGTAGCATCCTCAAGACCGTACCAGGTCTATTGGACCTTTACAAGCCCTATGGAACAATTCCAGAGCTGTTTGATTTTCCAGGCTAGAATGTGCACCAGATGCAATTGAAAAGTGTCTTTTTTCTCCACCTAGATCACATTCCAATCAATAACATGATTAGTATTAGGTATATATTTATTTAGTAATGATACATGGAATACATTATGAATAGACATAGATGCAAGCAATGCAATCATATAATCTACTGGAACAATCCTCTCTATGATTTCAAATGACCCACAATAGCGAGCTACCAACTTTGAACAATTTCCCAACTTCAGGGAACTTCTGTTGGCTTCACTTTCAAGAATACATGGTCACCCACTTTAAATTTCGTCTGAGTTCTGCCCTTATCAACATATCTTTCTTCCTGTCTTGGGAAGCCTTTAAATTTTGTTTTATTTTCAACATTTTCTCTTCCATTTCCCTGAGCAAATCTGGCCCAACCACTGCTCTATCTACTGGGTTATCCCATCTTACTGGTGTGTTTCACTTTATACCATAAAGTGCCTCAAATGGGCTCATCTTTAGAGATGCTTGGTACCCATTGTTATAAGAAAACTCTACCAAGTGTAGTTAGTCTTCCCATTTTGATGGTTTATCCATCACATACATCCTCAACATATCCTCAATCACCTGATTCACCCTCTCTATTTTCCATCTGTTTCTGGATGATAAGCTGTACTAAAATTCAAATTTGTTCCAAATCCATTAAATAATCCCTTCCAAAATTTTTAGGTAAATTTTGGATCTCTGTCAGACACAATTCTCTTGGGTATGCCATGTAATCTAGCAATTTCCCTCATATAAACATTAGCATTGTTCGTTGCCTTGTGAGTGAGCTTAACTGGAATAAAATGGGCAGCTTTAGTAAGCTTATCCACCACTACCATGATATAATCATGTTGCTTGTTTGTTATGGGAAGTTTGGTAATGAAATCCATGGTTACAAATTCCCATTTCCACTCAAGAATGGGTAATGGCTGTAGCAGACCAACTGGGTGTCTATGCTCAGCCTTTACTTTTTGACATTCCAAACATCTGACAATAAAATCAACAACCTATTTCTTCATGCATGGAAAATAATATTAGCTCTTGACAACTGCAATAGTTTTTTGATATCCTGGGTGCCCAACATAAGGCACATTATGCATTTCTCTCAACATAAGATTTTTCAAGTCCTGGGAATTTGGTACATAAATTATGCCCCTGTACATGAGAATTTCATCCTTATCTAGCTTGTATTCTCCAATTTTCTGCTACAAATTATGTTGTTGTAATTTTGACACTAATTCCTTGTATTGCAAATCTAATTTTCCAGCCTCTAAAATTCCATGTTTCAAATCTTAATGGTACATGCTAATGGTTGTAGCATGCAATTCATGCACTCTTCTGTTGAGTGCATCAACCACTTTGTTCTCTTTCCCCTTGATATGATTTATATCAAAGTCATATTCACTTAGAAATTATAACCATCTACTTTGCCTAGCATTTAGAGTTGGCTGATCAAACAAATATTTCAAACCATTGTGGTTTTTCCTCATCTCAAACCTTTTCCCTGTGAGGTAGTGTCTCCATTTCCTCAAGGCATGCATTATGACTGCCAACTCCAAATCATGAGTGGCATAGTTTCTTTCATTCTCCTTCAACTTCCTTGATTCATAACATGTGACAAACCCATTTTGACCGAGGACTCCACCAATTCCTTCTTTACATTCATATGTGCATACAATGAAGTCTTCATTTGGGTCTGCAATCCTTAGTATTGGAGCACTTGTTAATAATTGTTTTAAGTGTTGGAAACTCTTTTCACAATCCAATCTCCACTAAAACTTCACACCTTTTCTTTGCAAGGAAGTGATTGGGTGTGCTATCTTTGAGAATCCTTCAATAAATCTTTTGTAGTAGCCTACAAGACCCATGAATGACTTGACCTCTGTCACATTCTTTGGCACTACCCATTCTCTAATGGCTTCTATCTTCTCAGGATCCACTGTTATCTCATCCTTTTAAATGATATGTCCCAAATAGTGAATTTGCTTCTGATAAAATGAGCACTTGTTCAGTTTGGCATACAACTGATGCTCCCTTAATACTTGCAACACCATCCTCAAATGATGCTCATGCCCCTCTTCTAACTTAGAATATACAAGAATGTCATCCAAAACTACAATGACAAACTTGTCTAAATATTCTTGAAAAACACCATTCATTAAGCACATGAAGACAACTGGTGCATTTGACAACCCAAATGACACCACTATGAACTCATAATGACCATAACTTGTCCTGAAGGTGGTCTTGCTGATATCTTCTTCTTTAATCCTTACCTGATGGTATCCTGACCTGAGGTCTATGTTCGAAAAGATCTTTGTATCCTTCAATTGATCAAAGAGATCATCAATCCTTGGCAGAGAATACTTGTTCTTCACAATCACTTTATTCAACTATCTGAAATCAATGCACAATCATAACGTTCCATCTTTCTTCTTCACAAACAAGACTGGGGCACCCCAAGGTGACACACTTGGGCATATATACCCCTTCTTCAGAAGCTCTTCAAGTTTCATTTGCAACTCCTTCAGCTCTGGTGTACTCATTCTGTAAGGATTCTTTGACACTAGAGCTACTCCAGGCATTAGATTTATAGAGAAATCAATGTCTCTCCTTGGGGGTAGTCCTGGCACCTCCTTGAACACATCTTAAAAATCTTCCAGGACTGCATAATCTTCTAAATTTGGCACCTTATCTTTAGGTGTCTCCTTGATATGAGCTGAAAATATTTGACACCCTTTTCTATAGCATTTCTTTAGCTGCAATGCTGAAATCTCTCTGATGGTTACTACCCTGGGAATTCCCTGCACTTCCCTTAGCTTCCCTTCCTCATCCAAGAAAGTAAATGCTTTGTCATGACAGTCTAGGAGAGCATTATGTTGTTCCAACCAATCCATCCCAATTAGAAAGTCATAGGAACCTAAAGGCAAGACGTTCAAATCTACGAGGGTGTTCATTCCATTCATGTCCATAAGACATGACTTAACCATCTCATTAAATTTTCTTTTGTTTCTTATAACCAACTACACCAACCAAGATTTCCCATGCTTGATTCTTGCAAAATGAAAACTTTCCACCATCTTAGGATCTATATAACTATGACTAGCTCCTGAATCAATTAAAATAGCAATGGTTTGGTTGTTGATCATACCTTCCACTTCAATCATATGTGATTGATACTCTACTTGCTTATTGTCCAGGGCTGCATAGATCCTGGGTACCTTTCTGCCCATGTCCTCCACTATTTCATCTTGTTGCACATTGTGAACAATCCTCCCTTTTTCACCTTTGTGAGGACAATCACTGAACATGTGATCCTCTTTACAACCCCAACATTGAATAGGTGGTTTCCTTGGCCTTTGACCCCCTGTTTCAATCGCTCTGGGCTCTCTGTAGTGATTGTACTTAATTAAATCCAAAATTTAGTACATATAAACATATAATTCCTTTCTCATACATAAATAATTCATTCACCATCATATAAGCATAAATATTTAGCAGAATTTAACATTTATCTACGGCATGAAAATAACTCAGCAATTCATAAATAAAATACCTGCTTCTGATGCTAATTCTTGCCGATATGGTTGTCCTTTCCATGCTGCCTTGCCTAGCCTGATGCACTGACCAACTCTGCCCAAACCAACTAACCTCCAAGCTAGCTAGGAGCAGCCTATCCGACTCCCTAGCTCTAGGAAACCGAAATAAATCCTGGCCGTTGTGCCCAAAACCCCCAGCAACCTGGTGCCCCCTGAAATGGTTCCCCAAAACTGAAGAACCCAACAACAAAACCAGAAAATTCAAACCAGAACTATAGTCTCTCCTCCCCCATAATTCTTCCTTCCCCCTATTCTCATAATTCCCTCCCGTAGGACTCTTCCCCCATCATATCTTCCCCTTCACCGACTGTCCTCCCCCTCATTAATTTTCTTATCCCCTCCTTTAATACCTTATCCCTCCCTTCTTTAATTTCCTTATCTCCTTCTTTATTACCTTATCCCCTTTCTTTAATTTTCCTTATCTCCTTCTTTAATGCTTCATCCCCCCCTTGCATACGTAAAGTATTTAATAAAATAAATTAAAATTATTAACCCCTTTAATTCATTACTCAAATAATTAATGAGTCAATTAATTAATTAATTAATCATTGAAAAATATAACAAGTAATTAATAATTAATTAATTAATTAATATTATTAAGAAATAATTATTGTTTAACTAAACATATTAGGATAGTCATATTATCAAATTAATTATAATTAATAATCCCTATGCATCTATTTAACCAGGGTTGTTACACTCTCTAGGAGTTTGTTGTCCCCGAGGATTGTTTCTGAAGAATGGTAGCCTATATCCCTTCTTCCTCTGATCCACCTTGAATTTCTTTTTGTCTTCCCAAGATTTTTGGAATGTTGGCCTTGATTTTTGTTGATCATATAGGCATTTAGCTCACCTTATGGTCTCCTAAATTGTCTTCAGATCATCATACCGTAATTTGTCACTGATAAATGATGTCAATCCACTCAAATACCTTTGAATCTTCACTATCTCATCCTTGATGAAAGAGACATACTTCAGAAGTTCTAAAATTCTTCTCTCATATTCGTCAATGGTCATACTCCCAAGCTTGAGTTCAAATAAATCTTTCATTTTCTTGTCATAGTATCTCTTAGTCAAGTATTTCTTCTCGAAATATGTCTTGAATTCCCTCCAAGAAACACTTTTCTCTTTAATGTATTGCACCTGCACAAGTTGATCCCACCACATGGATGCCTTTCCCTTGAGTTGATAGATGGAAATTCTACCCTTTGCAAGAGAAGAATAATTATGCAATTGAAAATACTTTCTCATGCCCAACAGCCATGTCTCTGCATCTTCATCCTTCTTGTGCTCACCATCAAAAGTAGGAGGTTTGATTTTGTTCATTTCTCGTCGTAGTTCATCCACCCCATAAATCTTATGCTTCCTGACAGGGGATGGACTTGAGATGTTTTGTTCCCTCTTATTGGAATGCCTTGGGGAGTGATGGTGATGTCTTCTAACACTTCTTGATTTTCTTTTCTCATCATGAAACTTGTGACTTCCCGATTTGTTCGAGCCACTCTCCTTATCCAATTTATTTTCTATTATGTTCAAGCTCTGTAGTAACTTCATGTTGAAGTCATCTTGCTACTCCTTAGCTCTCATAATACTTTCATTATTAGTCTTATGGCTTTGGACATCCTTCTACAAATTTTTAATGGTCTCTACCATATTCATGTTTTCATTCCTTTCTTCTCCATGTCCATTGGAGTTTGTTCCTTCAATGCTCAAATGGACATCCATCCCTCTAACTTCATCTTCCTAGCTATAATTCTCTTGTGCCTCTTCCATTACTCTAGAATCTAAGATGATCTTGATCTAGTTGTTATTATCTCTGCAAAATGTGCAGCCAACAAAACCTTGTCAGGCTAACTGTTTTAACAATTTCACGAAAATATGAACCATTTTGGTTCACTAATATATATCATAATTATTTATTATGATTTCTTGGAAATTTGAATGCCTTGATCAATTTTTTGGGTGGATAATTATATTCCACTTTCCAATACCTTTCCAACGCCTGATCACATGCTCAATTCTGAGTCTTGAGCAGAAAGTTATGGCTCCATGGAGCTAGTTGGGTCTTATAATTTACCCTTCACTATTTATGTTGTATGTTTCTCATAAAATCTCTGTTTGATGAAAATTTTACACCATTAGAAAGATCTATCCGAGCTCTTTTATTCAAGTTGAAAAGACATAGTGTTCCTTGGCACACTCTATTCTCGTGGTTTTTGAGTTGCTAAAAATGCTCTTAAGGCCCTCAAAAACGCGTTGCAAAAAGGTGACGTTCAAACGATATAAAATGTTGCAGAAATTCATTGGTTTTCTGTTGTTCTTCACCCTTCAAACAACTTCTCACACACAAACTTCAATATGTGCACTCGTATTTACCATGTGTTGCAACATCACAAGGTAAATCATGCTTCGCGTACTTTAAAACCAATGTGTATCACTTCTTTGTCGTGCCAATAACTTGCACGCACTTTTTTGTTGCACGCCAATATCCACTACGCATAGTTTTGGTCCTTGTATAGCGCATTGTATTCCTCATGAAATTCACTCTACGCACTGCACCATGCCAAGTTTAGTATGCCCTCACTGCGCACAATAATATGCGCGTACCATTGATTACATTTTCGCAAGACAACTTATACTCATACTGTGTGCGCACCAACCAACTCCTCTGTGCTCTGCCAATACTGCATACATCTTGCACAACATTATTATGTGTGTAGACCATGTGCACCCTCTTATGTGTGTGAAATCCACGCAATACTAAATTTAGTGTGCGCACCCGCACACCAATATGTTTCCACGCGGTGCCAAAATTTTCCACGTGCACGCTGACACCATATTTTTCCACGTGACACCAAAATTTAATGCGTGCATCGGCATGCCAATACCTTTCCACACAGTGTTGAATTTTACCTATCTCGATATTTTCACTGCACCACATGAATTTTTTGTGCGCCCAACTATGCGCATTCACCTTTATGCGCATCGATTCTTCGTGAGTTCCGCTGCAAAAATTGGGGCTTTTACCCAATTCACCATAGACATTCTACAACTATGAAATTCATTCAATTTCACCCCAATAACACTAGCTCAACCTCTATAACAACAGATCATTGTGGGTTGACATTTATGGAACAATTTTTTCCCAAACTCAATTCACGAATTGGGAATTTTAATTATAAAACTCGCTCCAACTATCATGGATTCACTGTAACATCAAATTCGACCAATTCTAGGTCCGAATTTGCTAGAACATATATTAAATCAGTAATATCTCATTACTTGGCTAAATTTCTCCATTTTCTCATGAATTCAACCACAGAAATTGGGGCTTTTCCCCATTTTTGGCCAGTTGTTGTTACTTTTTACCATGGACATTCTACAAACTGAAATTTGGCCACTTTGAAATAAATCCCATGTGACATTTTTCTTCAAATCAACTTCCTCGTCCCATCCAGGCTCAATGTTGAGAATTGAAGCTCTGATACCAATTTGTAACATCCCTAGCCACCAACAGGTCGGGCCATGCCACTACTCAGACACTTTACTTAGCTCTAAAATGATTTTGTAACGTCCCCGACCATCCATGTTGGGCCACGCTATGCTAGAGAACACATACGTTCTCTGTTCAGAACATATTGTAACATAATCAACATATAAACTGAGCTATTCCACATACAATTTTTCTGACTGCATGCAATTAAAACATATGCATAGAGAACACTTGCGGAAGCTTTACATGTAAAATGTAAACAGACAAATACATTTCGTAAATGCATGGATTCACATTGAAATAGTAGTAAACATATACATCCAGCATATACAGGAGATACCCATAACAATAAACACATTTATAATCGCACATATGATAATGCATAAAAATATCCACATAAATAACAATGCAGCATGTAAATTTATCATGAAGTTGACACTTATCTTGGTAAGAGTGTCACCAAATGCGTGCAGACCTTCCAAGAACCTCCCAACCTTAGACCACATTGTTCATCACTCTGAACAGTGAGTCACCCCTGATATGGGACTAAAATCCACCTGGGTAAGGGTTCCTAACCAGGCTAACGGCTCATGGAAAACATGAAAGACTCCATCACAAGTGCCTACTCAAACTAACAGCCTATAGTCTCTCATTCCCCACATGCATGTCCCACCCAAGGAAGTGTGCCCCTTCTCTGCTCAACAGTCCCTCGGCTGCCCCACTTCCCTTCCATGGCTTTAGCAACAGGCCGAACAGGAAGTCTCAGAGCCCTGTAGCTGTAGTTCAACACCTTCAGGAAGTCAATTCCCAGCAATTCTCTCACCTAGAGAATTTCTCATGGGCCTGATAACCCTCCTCTTCAATATCCCACAGGTCTAACAACCCACTTCCTCAGTCCCACTCCCCAGCTAAACAGACAAACCAACACAAAAATGGCTATGGATACAGGTTCAGATACAGTGAAATGAATGTCTGAGGATAACTGACTGCGTTAGTGAAAAATGGTCATGGAATCATGCCTGAATGATCGAAGGAATGATGGAAAAGATGATTGTAAGAATGATGGGAGAGTGTGAAAACGAACTAAGTCCCCACAATATGTATGCATGTCCCCAACTTGACACTTGTCATGTTGAGAGCTACTTTGGCCCACTTGTCCCCAACTTTAGAACTTAGGATAAAATAATTATCCATACTTTATGATTTAAGAAATATTAATATAATATTCCTTTTTGGCTCAAGCTCCCTAGCTTGGCCCCTTTCCTTAAATTAGCCCCTCCCTTTCCCTAACTGGTGGAGTTTAGTCCCCCATCTCTTTTATCGTGGTCGGTCTATGCGCAACGATGTATTTTATATTAAATATGAGACATGTACAAAAACAGGCGCACTGGCCTTTAACATCTAGGCTCTCCAGCCTAATCAAAACATAAGCATCCTAGCTTATAATAACTAACTCATCATCCTATAAAACATATCATATACATAAAGTCTCCCTGGCCTCAACATCACGCGCACTTAAGATGCTACACGCGGTATCCTGGAATGTGCACACTTCCTCATTTTACTACGCAATACATGCGCGCACTATGCCATGAAATATGCATACAAAAATGATATCAAAACATCTCACCAACTTAAGTACATTTGTATTTACATTTACAATTGGGTTCGGCCTTAGGAGTATTACACTTGATTGGGTGGCTACTTAAGTTCGCTTTTAAAATGTCTTTGGGTCATTCTGATGAACTTGTTATTTTAGTTTGGCGTTTTTCTTGAGATGGGTTACACCTATATTGTCCCATGGTAAAAGTCATTTTTTCAACTATTGCATATAGGTTAGGTTTTCACCCTCTGCATTTTGCATATTGTTGGATTTTCTTCTTTTCCATATGATCGATCCCACTGAAGTGCGACACATAACCTTCTCTTTTTCTTTATAAGTATCGTAACTAGGTGGTAGATGTTGGGCCCGAGATATGATCACTTTTATGATGGTTATTATACATTTTTTTTGCATGTACATATGTGTTTTTCATCTTCTGAAGGATATTTTTGAAGAATTTTATGTTAAAATGGTATGATCAACATAAGGTATGTGTGATTCATGTTTAATGTCATTATTGGATATAATTCATCATGTTTTTATGATTTCCAAGAGCTAATTCATGTTTTTCTGGTGTTACAGGGAAAAAACGCACCACGTTTCTTCTTTCGGTACTTGATCCGGCACTTCTTCCAGCACTTCTTCTGGTACCCAATCTAGCACTCTATCCAGCACTGCGTATTGCACAAAAATAGAGGGTGACTTGGCGGTTATGGTATTGGGGCCAATGATGGGTGAATTGGGAACATGGGTTTTGTTTATGCTTGCCCCCTCCAGCTACTGAGCTCTCAACAACTCAGTTTTGGTTGTTCAGCTAAGCGAATATTGGCTCACTCTGTTTCAGTAGTTAGGGCATCATTTATTGTAATTTGCCAAATTTATAAGTGGTTTGACCCTCTTGTGGTCGACCACTTGGTATGTAAGCTTATAAATACCACTAGGATGGTTAGATAGTTGTTAAGCAGTAGATATATCAATGTGATAGAAAAAAATACATTTTACTCTATTTTTCATTTTACATTGCCAGATTATACAAGAACTGTGTTTTTGAGTTTTTATGGTGAATTTAGATTGCTGAGTTTCTAGTGTGATTTTAGAAAGTGACCACGACTTGCTAGGGGGCCGACCAATAGTCTCGTAACTGTCTTTTTGTTTTTTTATGCATTTCATAATTTAGTTGTTCTCTTTATTTTCTGTACATGCATTTTTATTGTTAATTAGTTTGTTGCTATAATTTAATTACTTTGATTCTCTGTTGCAAGTTAGAATGAAGAATTGTGCTAACATGAATTGATCTTATAGATTAGGAACGGATTTGAAAATCCCTAGACTAACCCCATGCACAATTAGATATTAGATTATGCTTTCTTTTATGATTTTATAGTCAAGTTTAAAACAAAGTTTTAATTAGACTAGAACTGATTTTTTATTTGGGTTCTCTTCGACAAGGATTTGATGGATGGATAGAATTAATTCCATTTTTTTATTATAGCTTGCTTATCTCATTTTTGTATAGATATTGTTTAATTAGTTGTTGATTAATGTAGTTGTCAGCTTAATTTTAATGTCATATTTTAATTTCCATTCTTAAGCACTTTCTTATTCTAGTTTGAATTGTTAGAATAGATCTAGCATAGTTCCATTTCATTTTATTTCTTAGTTAATGATTGATTTTAAGTATGAATTTTTCTTATGTAGTGTAGAAGTACAATGATGATCTTGTTATATTGTTGATCGTTAATAAATATGTAGGGTAATTGATGATTGTTTTGTCATGGCTAAATTCTCTTTAGATTGTTTAATCCATACCTTTCACTTTGCTATTGACATTAGTATTGAGCTTATACTCCTTGAATTGTCCTTTGTTGTCAAGTGCCATCGAGATATCATCTGACACTGAAGACATTCACACAACCACCAGCATTATATTTGAATTGTCATAGGTTAAAAGATAGTTTTCCTGTTTTCATAGGTTAAAGGATAGTTTTCTTGCTTTCATATCTTAAAAGATCTAGTTTCTTTCTTTCATAGATCAAAAGATAGTTTTTTGCTTTCATAGTTTAGAAGATAGTTTTATTGTTGTTGTAGGATATATAGTCTTTTCTTTGATATGTTAGAGAACAATTTGCTTATCATAGACTAAAGGTTAGTTGTTAGTTCTTCTTGCTTTCAATTAAATAGATTTCCTTCATGAATTAGAAATAGCTTTGAATTAAGAATTTAGTCCACTTGCCTCTTAGGCTAGATAGTTGTTCAATGAGAAGTTTTAATTTGATTACTTGCAGTAGTTAGTTGTCTTTGCTTACTTGTCTATTGCTTTAGTAGGTTAGTTAGTTGTCTTTGCTTACTTGTCTATTTCTTTAGTAGGTTAGATAGTTGTCTTTGCTTGCTTGTTTACTTTGTTTAGTAGGTTAGTTAGTTGTATTTGCTTGCTTGTTTATTTATTTGCTTTCATAGGGTAGTTACTCATTGAATATAGGTTGGCAAGTTAAAATAGTTTGGTTTTTTCATTTGCTTATTGATATGTTTAGATAGTTTCTTTTTCTTATTGTTATGAAATAGTTTTCTTCAAGTAGGGTTTTTACTTGTTTTCTTAGAACTATCCATCGATCCTTGGCCCAAAAGTACTTAGGTTACCTAGTTTCAAGTTTCTTAGTAGGATATTCTCATTAGATAGCTTTGCTTGAGTAGATTAGCCTTAGATAACCACTTCTTTAGTTAGACTATAATACTACCAACCCTTCTACCTTTGGCATATATTTTTCTACAACTCTAAGTTTACTTACCCTGGTTTGACAATTTAATTGAGGTTTTTTACTGTGTTTTTAGTGCATATACAACACCCATCATTTTTGGTGTTGTTGTCAGGGAGTTGTATTAAGGTAAGAAGTAGTTAGGAAATAGATCATCCTTAGACCTTAGCATTATCTTGGTGGCAGGGGAGATTTAAGACGAGAGGTAAGAACCTGTGCATCTTCTATAGCAAGTTCCCCCAAACCCAATGGTAGTTTTTCCTTTTTGTTTTTGTTTTGTTTCATGAATAGACCTAGAAACCAAATGGTGACTTTTTCTTTTGTTTTTTCTTTCTTTAATGAATAGGCCTAGAGATCCACAAGGTAGATACATTAAATCAAAATCAGACCTTTCAACTAAGGTTCTTTTCGATCTCTTTGGGGGAAGGAACATTCCTCTTATAAAATCCGCATACCGATACTGAAAAACAGAAGTTAGCTCAACTCAAAGAGATAAAACAGTCTCTTAAGAGACTAACACAGGGAGCAATATAGAACAATAAATTGAAGCATCAATCATATTAATAAAGGAGACAATACGACTCGATCCTTCTGCAGAACCAAACAATACAACCTTTGATTTTACACCACCACCAAGGGACCCTAATTTTAAGGACATCATAGACCCTGAACAAGTGAATATTTTGTTTGGTAGTTCAACCAATGTAATCATCTCTCAAATTGACATAGAAACTTTAGCACCAATAGTCTCAACCAACTTGAGTAGAGTCCCAAACATCCAATCCATAGGAATACCTTTCCATCAAAGGGAAACCTTGTTTTCTTCAAAGATAAAACCACCTAGGTACTCTCTTTTTGTAAATCAATCCAATATGGATGATCAGGAAGACCATAGAAATGTAAGACATGGAGAGGAATAAGAAACTAGAAACCAAACCGAAACTATCTTCGGGTTTCTGATTTTAGACACGACTCCAAATTTCAACATGAAGAATATTCCTCTCTCAGCACTGCCTACCTTTTACGGTAAAAATAGTGAAGATCCAGACACCTTCCTATTTGAATTTGACATCTTATGTAGGAGCTAAAACTACATACAAGATGCCCAGAAGTTAAACCTCTTTCCTTCCACCCTCAAAGACTTTGCACTAAGATGGTTCATGGGGTTGGGAGAATCTAGTATTAGGTCTTGGGAAGCCATGAAAGACATATTTCTTAAGAAGTACCAAGAATACTACAAGACTAAAGAGTCTCATAATGACATCTTTAAAATCCAACAATTAGAAGACAAGACCCTCTAATATTATATGGAAAGATTTGGTTATATCTCCTAAGTGTCAAAATACCATGACCTCCCAGAGGATGCAATTAGGGTTATTTTCCTTAAGGGAATTTCAGAAGAATATCTAGATATGCTTAACCTGTTGGAATCAGGTGAAATATCTCATAAACCATTTGCTGAAATATGTGAAATGTGTAAAAATTACTCAAGGAGTAGAGCCAAAATAGGAAAGAATGGTCGGTGCCCTTACAACAGAAACTTAAAACCAATTAGTTCAGGTGGTATCACAAGAGAAGATATAGGGAACCTCTTAGAGAACATCAAGACATATATCTTAAGCACAATAGGTTCCTAATTGGACACCCTAAAAATAAAAAATAAACAAGAGGAGGAAAATGCAGCAATGAGCATATATTGCCCAAGATGCAGGAGGAAGCATTCCTCAAGGGAATTCCCATTAGATAACATTTCAGTTTGTGGCTTGTGTACAGAAGACCATGTGACTGAAAAATGTCCATCATTGTCTGGTTTATTAGACATCTATAGGAGCAGAGATCCTGGGGAGTCTTCTTATGCACCTAGGAGGCCATGGCAGCCTAGGAATCAACCCACATACCCGGATCTACAGTCTCAAGTTCCACCCTATTATCAACAAAAACAACAATGGATCTCACCAGGTTGGAAAAATTCGTCTACTTAGTACCAACATCCTTTCTTTCAAGGATGGAGAGGAGGTAATAACCAAGGAAACCCTCAATATCCACCTATCCCTATGTCCAACCATCCTTATCCTTAGTTCCCACTGAACACTCTACAACTTCTACCAGGTTTTGTTCCACCACCTTTACCTCCTATTCCACAATAACAACTACTACAATATCAAAATGCAAGATCCCCGAGACCGACACTATTACTGGCATAGCAAGTGTCGAATCCCAATAATAAGCCCCCTCAACCTCTTCACAATGTTGAGATGCAGGCCTTCCCGACATATGTTATCACTCATGTTCCATTAAAGGAAATTCAACTAAGATAGGGAAAAATTATGGAGAGGCAAAGAAATTCAGTAGTCATCCAGGAAGAATAAGAAGAAGAAAACACCAAACAACCCACAAATGACACTAGGTGGGAAGATGTTATTATCTTGAAGAATCAAGAACCCAAGCTTCCCCAAATTAACCTTCACAAATTATGAAGGTCCCTCCTTATCTAGACCGATTGGTAATCAAGAAACCTACCACCCGACCGAAATTTGACATTTTGAATGAATTGAAAAATATTTGTGTCAAGATTCCTCTTCTTCAAGCCATTAAATACATTCCAATATACAGTAAGGTAGTCAAAGAATTGTGTATCAAGAATCTAGGTAGGAAGAAAAAGGATACCCCTACAGTACACTTGATAGGAGGACTATTTGAATACATATCAGAGCATCCAAAACTAGCAAACTATGGGAACCCAAGAAACCCTGTAATGACCATAACCATTAATGAGGTCTCCATTGGAAACACTCTCATAGACCTAGGGGAAACCATTAATGTTATGACTGCTACTACCTTGGAACAATTACAGTTACAACCTCTTATTCAACCTACCCCAACCATTTTGGAATTAGCAGATAAGACTAGGGTTATACCTGAATGAATTTTAGATGATATCATGGTTACTTTAGCCCCATGTAAGTACCCCGTAGATTTTCTTGTCATTCATTCAAAGGATCGTACCAAAGGCCTTCTTGTTATTTTGGGAAGACCTCGGTTAGCCACAACCAATGCATTCATTGGCTGTAGAGAAGGAGAAATGACCATCTCGAATGGTCTCTCTATCCAGAAGCTTAACATTTACCCTCCAACTCAACCTATTATGGAGAATCTATGGTGGCTTGAATTTCCATACAAGAATGAGGACTGGGAAGAATCTGTATTGCCAAGTGACCATGCATGGGCACTTCAGAAGCACACAACAGAAAATGTGCTAAACCAATTTATTTCTGCTATCACATGTGTGTATTTTCCACAGTCTTTTCCCCAATTTGAATACATATTTGGGGAAGAATTTCAAGAACAATTAGAACCATCCATTTTGTCTTTGACATCTTCTATTTTTGATATTGATGAGTCTCCCATGTCTTATACTATGCCCTATGAGATTAGTCTAGGAAACTTTTTACATATAAACTCTAGGCTAGATACGGACCAACAAAAACAGTTAGTAGATATCCTTAAAGAAAAATTGGTATCATTTTCCTGGGAATACACTGACATGAAGGGTATACACCCCAACACATGCATCCATCACATATATACCCAAGGGGAAGTAACACATGTTAGGTAACCATAGAGAAGGATGAACCCAACACTTAAAGATATAGTCAAGGACGAGATCCAAAAGTTGTTAAATGTCAGATTTATCTATGCCATCTCTGACAGTAAGTGGGTATCCCTGCTTGTAGTGGTTCCAAAGAAAGTGACTGGGAAATGGAGAATTTGTGTTGATTTTTAGGAACTCAACAAATCCACTATGAAAGACTACTTTCCTCTTCCTTTCATTGACCAAGTTCTAGATACCTTGTCTGGAAAGAAGTATTTCTCCTTTCTATATGGGTACAAAAGGTACGATAATATTCTTATAGCACCCAAGGAAGAGGACAAGACTACCTTTACTTGTCCTTGGGGCACCTATGCCTATAGGGTCTTACCATTCAGATTGTGTAATGCTCCTACCACTTTTCAATGAGAAGTATTAGGGATATTTTTTGATCTTATTCATGATTGTGTGGAAGTCTACATGGATGAATTCAAATTCTATGGAAAAACTTACCAAGAAGCCTTAGACGATTTAGAAAAAGTCCTCATCAGATGCCAGGAAATGAACCTATCTCTAAGTCATGAAAAATGCAAAATGTTGTTAATTGAGGGAGTGGTTCTAGGACATCATGTTTCATCTGAAGGGATAAAAGTTGATCCTGCAAAGACTGAGCTCATCATCAGATTTCCACCCACCGAGACTCAGAAAGAGGTGAGAAGCTTTCTTGGACATGACGGATACTACCGATGGTTTATTGAAAATTTTACAAAGATTGTTGTACCTATGTTTGGATTACTAATAAAAGATGTTGATTTTGTTTGGACTGAGCAGTGTCAAACTTCCTTTAAAACCCTCAAAGCTAAGTTGTCTATGGCACCAGTTCTTAGAAGGCCCAATTGGACTCTCCCATTTCATATATCCACTAATTCCTCCGACACCACAATAGGAGGGGTATTAGGGAAGAAAGAGGACCAACAGTCCTATGCCATTTATTTTGTGAGCAAGAACTTGTCCCCTACTGAGTTGAACTACACAGTCACTGAGAAAGAATTCTTGGAATTTGTTCATGCTATTAACAAGTTTCGTCATTACATTACAGGTTATGAAGTATTTGTACACACTGATGATTCTTCCATTAGATTACTCATGAATAAACCTATAAATAATGGCCGAGTGACCAGGTGGATTTTGTTATTGCAATAATTTAATATCACTGTGCTTGACCGTCCTAGAAAGGATAATGTAGTAGCTGACTTTCTTTCCCGAATAAAAAATGAGGATGATGATATCCCTATAGATGAGCACCTCTTTTCCCTTTCTTTCAATACCCTATGGTTTGTGGATATGGAAAACTATATATCTATTAGGAAGTTATCGTATCATTTGTCACCTCATGAAAAGAAGAAAATTATTACACAGAGTGATAATTACTCTTGGGTTGGTCATGATATTTTTTTTCACAGGTCCTGATTTGATTATTCATAGATGTGTCCAAGAGGATGAGGTACTTGAAATACTACGAAGTTGTCATGATGGACCATGTGGTGGCCATTTTTCTGACAAACGTACAACATATAAGGTGTTACATTTGGGTTACTATTGGCCTAGAATTTTCAAAGATGTTGCTAAGTATGTGAGAAGTTGTGATAGTTTCCAAAGGATAGGAAGACCTATGTCAGCTGATGAAATGTCTTTGCATTCCCAAGTTATGATAGAACCCTTCGAAAAAATGGGCCCTTGACTTTGTAGGACCAATTTCACCCATGTCCCGTAGGAAGAACTATATTTTGGTTTTTATAGACTATGTCACCAAATGGGTAGAGGAAAAATCCCTATTCAGGGATACAAAGAAGTCTGTTTTCGAATTTATCTATGAAGACATATTTACCCGCTTCAATGTCCCTCATGAAATTTTTACTAATGAGGGAACTCAATTCACTTCCAAGCTAATGAAAGAGCTAACAAAGAAATATGGGATTAAACATTGTAAATCTTCTCCATACCACTTGCAAGCCAATGGTCAAGTAGAATCCACAAACAAAGTTCCAGAAGCCATATTGACCAAGACTATTCAATTACATCATCGGGATTGGGCTGATAGGCTCCAAGAGGCTTTGTGGGCATACCAAACTACCTAGAGAAATACCACTGGGCATACCCCTTATGTGTTAGTGTGCGAGAAAAAGGTACTTTTACCTATAGAATTCCAAGTAAGGACCTTCCGTATTTCCACAGAATTAGGAATGAACCTAGATGAGGCTCAAAATCAACGAGCCCTACAATTGAATGAATTGGATGAAATTAGGTAAGATGCCATCCAACGAATGATATTAGTACAAAACTAGAGAAGCAAGTGGCATGAAAATTTTATTAAAAAGAAACACTTCCAACCTGGTGATTGGGCTCTATTGTTTTATTCCCGATTCAAAAAATTTAAAGGCAAACTTACCACCCAATGGTTGGGCCCTTATGAGGTAGACACTATATATGACAATGAATCTGTAAAAATTAAAACAATTGACTATGGACAAGTCTCCTTTGTGGTAAATGGACACCGACTTAAATTTTATCATAAGCCCATTTCCAGAGAGAATTTTCTATAGGTCATATCAATTGAAAAGGCATTGGCCTTAGTAGATGGGGAATTCCCCCCTTGTTCTTGAAATTTTTTTTGAATTTCCTACTATATATATGTAATTTTTTTTTGAATTTTGTTAATAAGATAATTCTAGAGATTTTTGTAAGTATTTATTTCACCAGGAGTACACAGTTTCAAGGATCTTTCTTCAAAAATTGTTACACTTGAATTTTGTGTTTGCTAAAGCATCAAATGAATATTGACTCACTATAATTAGCCATATTTTTGCAAACATTCTCATTTTTTAAGGCATTCTAAAGCAATTGTTCTTGAAACTCTTCACCACTGTATAAGGAAGTGATACCATAACTATCAAGCCTAGAGGTCTATCGTACAGTTTTTCCAAGAAACTGGAGTAAGTGAGTCAAGTGTCTTTATCAAAGATTATTAAGAAGGTCTAATTAGCGGTTATTCATGGAAACATCACAATAACTACAAAGGAAGAAAGTAAGTTGAGCCTAGAGATACCTTTATGTTATTTCTCAATGGTACCATCCACTACACACTAAATATCTTGATTATATCATATCTTTAGATAGGCCACATCTTCTTAAGTACCCCTTACATAGGGACAATCACTAAGTAATATAATGGAAAGTCATCCTCTAACATAAATACCATTCCAATTGAAAAAAAAAAGGAGAAAGAAAAAGTTGTTTTCGGAGTTGTTCCCCCATCTCCTTGCATAAATCAATCTTATACTAAAATCTTAAAGGATGGAGGGCCAGTCTCTGAGGGTTTAAGAGCCTAACCCACTGGGATACTAAACAGGTCTGCTGGCAGCGGGTACCGGCCTATGGTATGACTAGGTAAACCCTTCTGAGTACTGAACAGGCTTGCTTGCAGCGGGGCATTCTACCTAGAAAGGATGGTAATATAACACAAATAAATAATAAAATTAAACTTGTCCTGATGTAAGACATTACTTGCAGACAAAGATGACATGAAGTATGTGTGGTTAAGCTAGGGTTAATGAATCTCATACACTTTCCATTGGGAAATAACTCTAAGACTATCTTGAAACTCTCTTTCCTATCTCTTCTTATTTATATATAGGATCTCTTATCCTATAGGTGGGGCCATCTTCTAACCGTCTCATTAGACCAATCTATGAAATTTTATCTTTACACTTGACATACTATAAATCTTTAGTTATTGGGGGATACTGACTGGTTTCCTATACTTTTTATTGGGAGGCGTCACAATACTTTGGCATGGGGGAGGGGTTCATGAGCTGACAAATGATCATTTCCTAAGAGAAATATATCTTTTCAAGAGTTTTTGTATTATCTCCATGATACAGGTTATTACATAGATAGTCATTTTTATTTTTGAAGTCTTAAACTCCTATGTGTTGTAAATTACTGAACATATATTTAACATACCACTTTTATCGTTTTATCTTTCATTACAAGCTGCATATTGTAGGTTTGAAAATACATGTTTTATTCTTTATATAGCCTATTCATTATAGGATTTGACATTATATGTCATATGCAAGAGGATTGAGTGAGGATGATGGAAAAATCAACAACAAGGGTACATTTTGTCTCTGCTCATTTACCACCATGATTGTCAAAAACATTTAATTTGCAGGCTATCCATTACATGAAGTGAAAATGTATTTAACACAGAGGTACCGGATGAAGTACCACATGAGGTGCCATATGAAATGATGTATGAAGTGCCGAATGAAGTGTCATGTGAATTACATACTAGTAACTGTCCTAGATTCCAAGTAACCAGAACTCATTTACATTCAATTGAATTAGTTGCAGACATTGATTGTATATGCTCCATATGTTTATGATCAAATGTCCAAGTCAAAAGTCTTGGACAATTATCTAACCAAGTATCATTACATTTCCCCAAAATGAGCCATTGAATTTGAAATTCCCACACATGGTATCTCGCGCACACATTTGTGCAACGTACTCCACCATAAGCGCATTCAAAATCAGGCTAGGCAACCATTATCTCCATTTTTCCCTTTCCATTTTCTCTTCCTTGCGTTAAGGAATCGCGCCCAACCTCTACCAATTCATCCCTTGTTCAAATCGTGCTCAGACAGTGCCCAATTTGTGCCATCTCTTGGCCTGTTCGTTCCCTTTCTTGGTTAATTTCACCTCTATCACAATGCCCAGGAGATACTCCTCCTATACAGACTTGTTTTCCATTCGCGAATTTGCACAGTGCAGAGAAGTGTTTTTGCACACAGGATGGGGACCATTTTTGTCTAGCTTGTAGGGCCACGATGATATCCTCTCCATGCAATTTAAAGTCGATTTCTATGGTAAGACAACACATGTAGGGTCTCTTACCTTTGAAATTTCATAAGAGTCCATTTCTGCAGCTACAAAGATCCCAAGAATGGGAGATAGATGGTTCAAAAACCACCAATTGTTGCGCTCAAGTTATAATAGAGTGTTTAAGCCCGAATTCTAGAGAAATTCAGGAGAAAAAGGGTATGCTAATGAGTGGATAAAGGAAAAATTGATCAATCCCCTCATCGTCATCACAAGGTTAATTACATGTGAAGGTATATAATCCACCTTCAAAGCTTGTCATTTCATATTGTTGGTCATTTTTTGTTCAACAAACCTTTGAACTTCATCTTCTATTTTATCAAAATCTTGGAGAAGATGTCCTCTCAAGTGAGGAAGAATGTGACTAACCCCCACAATAGTCTCTTCCACCATGGCTTGATCAATCTCCTTGTTCTTGCCGAACTACAGAAATAGGGGAAAATTGGGATTCCTTTATCTACCAATTTGCAAAACCTCACTTGACAGTTAAGACCGAAAAAATTCCACTTAGCCTAAAAGCTATCTCTCCATCCAAGCCTCGCTCTCTAATAACTCCAAACACCCTTCCAAAAACCCTCTCTTTGTCAGAACAATACCAAAATCTTGTTGATATCCCTACTTCTTCATCGGGTAAAAAGACCAAGAGAAAAGACCAAAAGAAGCCTATTGTTATCCCCCCAATGCCTTCACTCTCTCTTGATCCTACACATAAAAAGCTCCAAGAAGTATGCAAAAAGACTTTCCCATCATTCCCACAAACAAGAGGGGAGCCAATAAATTTGGTAAAGGACCCTTTTGTAAGAGTACCCAGAGAAAAAGAACCAAGCCTTATGCAAAACATTCACCTTCTTCGGACCCTATCCAAGTGTCCTCTGACCTTGAGAGCCCTCACAAGAAACCTAGGGAAGTTTCCGCGGATGGATTAGAGCCACTAAGGAAAAAAAAATCAAAACCTACCTC
Source organism: Picea mariana (assembly GCA_032191745.1). Lineage (NCBI taxonomy): Eukaryota > Viridiplantae > Streptophyta > Pinopsida > Pinales > Pinaceae > Picea > Picea mariana. The sequence goes on along the minus strand of JASDQU010010397.1, from coordinate 192,360 downwards.
ACCTTACCGATATCCCATCACTCCTACTTCGCCCATGCCTACTCTAGATCCTAAAACTGATAGATTTTCCACATCCCTCAAAGGATCTAAGCCTTCCTCGGAGATCATTGATTCTACCCCAACCATAGAGGAGCTACAAAAGGAAAACCATCATCTTCTCCAATAGTTGGAGGAAAGGAAGACAATAGATACACACCTTCATCATGACAATGCAGTCCTTCAAACAAAATTTAACTCTCTTTAATGATTGGTCGATGAGATGACCAAATCCAACCGTAGCCTCAGAGCATAGATGAAGCAATATAAGAGGCACAAGGCAAAGTATTCACAGCAAGAAGAAGAGGCTTCTAAATTCGATCCTCCTCAACAAGACTAGTCACAAGGGGTAACTTCTTTTTGTTTGCAGTGGGACCTACAAAATAGTAAGTGTGGGGGCAATGTTGGGCCTGATACATGATCACTTTTATGATGGTTATTATACATTTTTGCTGCATGTCCATATGTGTTTTTCATCTTTTGAAGGAGCTTTTTGAAGAATTTTATGTGAAAACTCTGTGATCGACATAAGGTATGTGTGATTCATGTTTAATGTCATTATTGGGTATAGTTCATCACGTTTTATGATTTCCAAGAGCTAATTCATGTATTTTTGGTGTTACAGGGAAAAAATGCACCACCTTTCTACTTCCGTCACTTGATCCGACACTCCTTCCAGCACTTGTTCCAGGACCCGATACGACACTCTGTCCATCACTACGTATTGCACAAAAATGGAGGGCAACTTGGAGTTTATGGTATTGGTGGCCAATGATGGGTGAATAGGGAATGTGGCTTTTTTTTATGCTTTCCCCCTCCAACTACTGAGCTCTCGACAACTCAGTTTTGGTTGTTCAACTGAGCGATTATTGGCTCGCTCTGTTTTAGTAGTTAGGGCATCATTTATTGTAATTTTCTAAATTTAGAAGTGGTTCAACCCTCCTATGGTTAACCACTTGGTCTATAAGCTTATAAATACCACTAGGATGGTCAGATAGTTGTTAAGCAGTAGATATATCCGTGTGATAGACAAAAATACATTTTTACTCTGTTTTGCCAGATTATACAAGAACTGCATTTTGAGTTTTTATGGTGAATTCAGACTGTTGAGTTCATGGTGTGCTTTTAGAAAGTGACCACAACTTTTTGGAAGGGCCACCAACAGTCTGGTAAATGTCTTTGTGTTTTTTTATGCATTTCATAATTTAGTTGTTCTCTTTATTTTCTGTACATGCATTTTTATTGTTAATTAGTTTGTTGTTGTAGTTTAATTACTTTGATTCTTTGTTGTAGGTTAGAATAAAGAAGTGTGCTAACATGAACTGATCTTGTAGATTAGGAATGGATTTGCAAATCCATAGACTAACCCCATGCACAATTAGATATTAGATTATGCTTTCTTTTATGATTTTATAGTCAAGTTTAAAATAGAGTTTTAATTAGACTAGAACATAGTTTTTATTTTGGTTCTCTTTGACAAGGATTTGATCGTTGGATAGAGTTAATTCCAGTTTTTTTATTATATCTTGCTTATATCATTTTTATATATATCTTGTTTAATTAGTTGTTGATTAATGTAGTTGCCAGCTTACTTTTAATGTTAGATTTTAATTTCCATTCTTAAGCACTTTCTTATTGTAGTTTGAATTGTTAGAATAGATCTAGCATAGTTTCATTTCATTTTATTTCTTTCCTAGAGTTAAATTGAAATTGTATTTCTTAGTTAATGATTGAGTTTAAGTATGAATTTTTCTTATGTAGTGTGGAAGTACAATGTTGATCTCGTTATATTGTTGATGATTAATGAATATGCAAGGTAATTGACAATTTTTTTTGTCATGGCTGAATTCTCATTAGATTGTTTAATCGATACCTTTCACTTTTCTATTGAGATTAGTATTGAGCTTATACCACTTGAATTGTCCTTTGTTGTCAAGTTCCATCGACATATCATCCGACACTGAATACATTCACACAACCACCCACATTATATTTCAATTGTCATAGGTTAAAAGATAGTTTTCCTGTTTTCATAGGTTATAGGATAGTTTTCTTTCTTTCATAGGTTAAAAGATCTAGTTTAATGCTTTCATAGATCAAAAGATAGTTTCTTTCTTTCATAGTTTAGAAGATAATTGTATTTCTATTGTAGGATAGATAGTATTTTTCTTTGATAGGTTAGAGAACAGTTTGCTTATCATAGATTAAAGGTTAGTTGTTAGTTCTTCTTGCTTTCAATTAAATAGATTTCCTTTCATGAATTAGAAATATCTTTGAATTAAGAATTTAGTCCACTTGCCTCTTAGGCTAGATAGTTGTTCAATGAGAAGTTTTAATTTGATTGCTTGCAGTAGTTA
>JASDQU010010397.1:159216-171378 GCA_032191745.1 Picea mariana | reverse complement strand
TTACACTCACCCATATAACTATGAGAGTATCACTCTTTTATGTTCTATATTTCCTATTTTAATTATACTCAACCCCACGACCACTTCTTCCATACTTTTCCTCAAGGATGGATTGGTTTCTTTTCTCATGTAGGTGGACAAGATTAGTCGCCTTTTTTCTTGCTACAATTTATGTTCGATAGTTGGTTTGGACAATTGGTTTTCATTGATGTCAACCCTTGGATAGTGATATTGGAGATTGATGTCAACCCTTGGAAAGTGATATTGGATATTGATGTCAACCCTTGTAGAAGTCCAGAATCCCTAGATATGTGGACGTGATTCTTTGACAGTTGGTTATCATCTGTATGATCAATATTGATTGTGACTTAGTTGATTTCATCATATGTGATGGATACATTTGATGAAGTCTACATGAAGCACCAGAGGTGTGTTTATGGTACCAAAAGTTGAATGAGGTTTTTGGACATGAAGGATAGTGAAAATGTAGGTAATACACTCATATATGGATAGTACTTGTCATGTCGTTTATGGTGATATGTGGAACACCACATGGTTCCTCACAGTTAGGGATATATGGCTTTGTGAAGTTAGAAGCCCTGAAGAATTGTCAATAAGCCCCTAGTTGGTTAAAAGTATTTAATTGAAGGGTAAATTGGTTGTAAAAAGAAATTTCAGGAATCCCTAAAGTTAAGGAAAGAGGTCCTAAATTTAAGGAAAGATGTTACTTATAAAAAGTAAAAATACACCTCAAGAAGTCTCTCATAAGCACATAATTTATACACACAAGTTCATTGAATATTTATCTAATTTATTGAGTAACTCTTATCTCACATAACCAAGGATATATGAGACATTTTCCAAAGGGAATATGAAGTAAACAAGGTCTAAATTGCAAGGGAGGATGAATTCATGTGAGGATGTGTTATAAGGTATGTTATTTACAGATAATTTTACCATTTTCACTGTAACATTTTTTATAGAATGATTCAGATTGTGAAACCTAGAGGATATTGAAAATATATATCAAGGTACCTATGGTATAAATTTCAGGTTTTGGGTTGTTTTAATTTTGGAGATACACTATGTGGAAGATAGGGTTTTCAACTAGTCTTGGAACTAGTCTCAAACAAGTGTTCTGGGTAAAAATGTCATAACTTCTTCATAGAAGATCCAAATTCAGTGAGACTAAATGAATTGGATAGAGTATAGACCTTAGTATGTTGTGTGTGAGTTTCATATCTATATATCAAAATTTCAAACGTGGAATTCTCTACAAGTGTTCTCTCCAAAATAAGATAGAATTCATCAAGGTCTTCCATTTTTTCTATAACTACTTTTATGGGAGGTTCCAAGTAGTGAAACATGGAAAAATTGTGTAGAAGATATTAAATAATATTTTTTACAATTTTCATACCTTTATTCATTACATGTACAAATTTATGCTTGTTTAAATTTAGGGTTTGTGACTAATCCAAAAACTAGTCCCATGAGACTAAGGTAAAGTTTGATGAAGATGTTATTCTCTTGTTGCTGAAGTTGGAGAAGGTCTGCAGGTCTATGATCACATACACTAGGTTTGTTATAGAGTTACATGTATGTTTATATGTATGTTTTGATGGTTACATGTTGATGATTTTATGGTGTATGGCATGATTGAGACATATCATGAGTGATATCATACATGGTTGAGGTACATGATTGGGTGCATGTCTTTTTGAAATTAGTATAATACTTGTTGAGGCATAGATTAGTTCTTGTATTAGCACATAATTTAGGTGCATGTTGGAAATTTTATGTTGGAATGGTTCTTGAGGAACATCTTGGTGATATTGGCATATTGATGGAGGTTTGGTGCATGGTTGATGCACTAGTTGTGTTACAGGTTGATGTACATGGTTATGGTACAGTTTGATGTACATGGTTGATGTGCATGGTTGACACCTAGTATGGTATAGGTGTTGGTGCATGGTTGATGCACTTTTTGTGGTACATGTTGTGGTACATGGTTTATTCTTGGTATGGTACAAGTTTATGGTTTGGTACATTCTTTGGTACATGGTTGAGACAAATATCTTGTGATGGTATATTGGTGATGTTGGACATCTATTTGAGAGGTGTATTTGGTGTAATATATATATGAGAGGATTTTTTTGAGTATCATTGAGAGTGATAGGTTGGACAGGTTGACAGTGATAGGTTGGATACAATGACAGGTTGACAGGTTACAAGTTGATGTGACAGTGGAAGTGAAAGTGGAAGAGGCAATGGCAATGATAATTGTAGTGATTGTGGTAGTGACAGTTGGTATACACTTATACTCCAGGGAGGTAGGATGGGGCAAGGAAAGAGGTTTTTATCCTCCTTCCTCTTGGAGTTGGAGAATTAGGGGGTTGTAGCTTAATTTAGGTAGGAGCTTGAGAACTAGGTGATTGTATCCACCTTTTGGTTGGATTTGGAGAACCCACAGGGTTGTAGCATCCTTCTAGTTGGAGCCAGAGAATTCAGGGAGTCATAGCTTCCTTCAGGTTGGAGCCTATAAATAGGGTGTTGTAGCCTCCTTCTAGTTACAGCTGGAGAATTGGGAATTTGGTGCTTCCTATGACTGAATTCTTCATATATATAAGAAAGCATTCTATGGGTTTTTCCCATTTGGGTTTTTATGTAAATATTGGTGTAACATGTTCTTGATGTGATGTTTCTTATGATTACATGCTTATGATATATATATTGAATGAAATCATATATGATATAATGATGATAAATTGTTGAAAATTGCTGATAAAGTGAAAGAATATATATTGTGGTTAAAAGTGGTATAAAGTACTCATACTGATTCACCCCCCTTCTTAGTATCCCAACAATTGGTATAAAAGAAGGTTCCTTTAGAAAACAATTTAACCAGTGGAAGAAAGATCATGGAGAGAAACAATTTGTATAAGAATGGAATACCATAGTTTGATGGAAAGAACTATGCATTATGTAGCAGAAGGATAAAAAAATATGTACAAACACAAGGATTCAATGTTTGGAAATTGGTAGTAGATGGATACAAAGATCCTACCACTCCTCCAATAGATAACGATGGAAATAAACTTAGTCAAAACAATTCAAGGGATAAAATTTCCATCCTGAATGGTTTAGTTGATTCAGTGTATGTCAAGGTTATGCATTGTGAATCTGCAAAGGAGATATGAGACCAACTTCATAATGTTTATGAAGGGTGTGCCAAAGTCAAAGGAGCCAAGCTTCAAACTTAAAAAGGTCAATTTGAACAACAAGAGATGAAAGAAGAGGAAGACATTGCAAACTACTTTCTATGCATTGATGAAATAGTGAATGCTATTAAAGGTTTGGGAGAAAAAATAAAAGAAAAAGTCATTGTTCAAAAGGTACTAAGGTCTCTACCAATGAAATTTGATTTGAAGATTTGATTCCTAGAAGAAATAATATAACTGGGTATGATAAGTGTGGATGAGCTACATGGAATATTTACAACTTATGAAATGAGGACAGTATAGGAAAATACATCCACAAAAGAAGCAAACTTTAAAGCATCCAAAAAGACAAAGAAGAAGAAAAGGCCTGAATCAAAGCTAGATTACAGTTGTAGCAATGATTCAAATGAGGATGAAGAAATATCCAACTTCGTAAGGAAGTTCAAGAGAGGAGCCAAAAAGTACAAAGGTATTATTCCCTTAAAATGATTTAATTGTGGTAAAATTGGTCATTTTGCAAATAAGTGTCCTTATGCTAAAAATTCGGATAGTGATGAAGAGGTATATCCCAAGAAAGAAAATAAATATCAAAAGGGAAACATGAAATATAAAAGGAAAGTCTTCAAGAAAAATCTCTACTCAATAGAAGACAATGCTTCATCTGATGAAGATGATGAAACTGATAGTGACTCAAATAATGTACTCTTTATCGCTACGAAAAATAAGAAAAAATATGAAGATGGTGAAGTGGATCTTGAGGTAGAATTAATCAGTTCTTGAGAGTTCAATTCAACAATCTTATCAAGAACTTGAAAATCTCTCAAGTGTTAGAAAACATTCTCAAAATTCAAAATCCATACAATGACAAATTCAAATTAGGATACAAGAATGTTCATTTTGAGGAAGGTTCAAGCTCCATGACGAAAGCAACATAAGAAAGGAGTTATGCAGAAGTTCTCAAAGGAAGGAATCGTGGTAAAAAACAACCAGAAAGGAATGGATACATAATACCTTCTACATTCAGGCAACAAAGAAGCTTCAATCATTGTGAAAGAAACAACCAAAGAGAAGATCTTGATCAAGCAAGGGATAATTACTCCACATCAAAGAAAGTATTGTTCTGATCCATATGGCTTGGAGAATCCTAGTAAATATCAATATTGAATAGGGGGAGTCAGTACAATAAATACTACAAAGAACCATATTTTGAGTAGTATGAAGTGTTTGCAGAAAAATATTTAGAGCAGTTAGATAGCAGAAGTACAGAGTAACATACTGATTTGTTGAGAGTTAATTCTCCCACACAAGTGTTGGTTGGTAGTTACATAGTAAAATTTTTATGATTATATTGCACGAATGCATTTAGGCAGGGATGTCTTCAATACATGTTGTTCCATACATGCACAGTTTGATGACCAAATAGATCATATCAATGGACATATTTGATTCAATTTGATCAACATGAACATGTGATGATCAATTGTAGTGTATCCAAGAGAATTCTTCAGAATGTTACAATGACATATGGGTCAGCATTGGGGACAATTGGGTAGCAGGGTTATGAATAATTTGTAACATATGGACATAGATGTATTCATGATATTATTAGAATGTACATGAAACACAATTTATATGCATAGCAACATATTTACAATTAGAACCTGTGAAATCCGTTGGAATCAATTGGTCACAGAAAGGAAAGAAGTGAAAGGCACAAAAGAACAAAGAAAGAGAAACCATAAGCATAAGCTATATCATCAAAAGGACATTGTTGAACAGTATGGTCAAGTGAACATGACAAGTAAATGAAGAATTCAAATTTTGAATTCTTTATATATATGTCAGTGAAGTTTAAGAGGAAGCACCAGTGGACAATTAACAACACTGGAAGAGAGGAAAAGAAACCTATACATGTAGCCTTACATTGATCTGCATCTTACAAACAAGTCAAGGGAAAAAAAATCATGAGAGAGAGAGAGATATAAAAAGGAATATTAGTAGCATATAAACATGGAGACAAACCTATAGATATAGTACAGTATCAGGAGGAGACATATCGACATGGGGATTTAACCTGTCATCAAGGATGAAGAGAAAGAATAGAGGCATAAATATAGGGGGAGTAGCCCCAAGAGGAGATACCCTTTTCGATTGATGTCAAAGTGGTAGAGACAAAAACATTGATGAGGAGCGATGATCACAGGGGGAGCATGAGCATGAGTGTTACCATGTCTAAGTGTTTCCATCAATGCTAAAGGGGGATACTGTTGGACAATTGGTTTTCATTGATGTCAACCCTTGGAGATTTATTTCAACCCTTATATATTAATTTCAACCCTTGGAGATTTATTTCAACCCTTATATATTAATGTCAACCCTTGGAGAAGACCATAAACCCCATAGATATTGATGATATCATTGGAAAGTTGTTTATCATCTGTATGATCAAGATTGATTGTGATTTATTTGATGTCAACATGTGTGATGGATACATTTGATGAAGTATACATGAAGCCCATGAGGTCTGGTTATGGTGCCAAAAGTTGAATGAGGTTTTTGGACATGAAGGATAATGTAAATGTAGGTAAGACACTCACAGATGGATATTATTCATTGTTTCATTTCTGGTTATATGTGGAACACCAAGTGATTCCTCACAGTTAGGGAGATATGGATTTGTGAAGTTGGAAGCCCCGAAGAAAGTTCAAGAAGCCCCTAGTTGGTTACAAGTATTTAGTTAAAGGGTAAATTGGTTGTAACAAGAAATTTGAAGAAGCCCTAAAGTTAAGGAAAGAGGTCATAAGGTTAATAAAAGAGGTTACTTAGAAAAAGTATAAATACACCTCAAGATGTCTCTCATAATCACATGATTTATACACACACATTCATTGAATATATATATAATTGATCAAGTGATTCTTATATTATGTAAACAAGGATATCTGAGGCATTTTTCAGAGGGAAATGAAGTAAATAATGTTGAAATTGCAAGGGAGGATGAAGTCTTGTGAGGATGTGTTATAAAATATGTTATTTATAGGTCATCTTACCATTTTTTCTATAACGTTGCTTCTAGAATGATTCAGATAGCTAAAAATGGAGGATATTGAAACTACATATCACGGTACTTGTGGTAGAAATTTTAGCTTCTAGGTCATTTTATTTTGGGAGATACACTCTATGGAAGATAAGGTTTTCGACTAGTCCCGGAACAAGTCTCAAACATGTGTTCTGGGTAAAAAGGCCATAACCTATCCATAGAAGATCCAAATTTAGTGAGACAAAATGCGTTGGATATATTATAGTCAGTAGTATGCATTTTGAAATTTTTCGATATATATATCAAATATTACACGTGTGGCATGCTCTACAATATCTCTCTCTAGAAAAAGCTAGAATTCAACAAGGTCTACCATTTTTTCTATAACTCCTTTTATGGGAGATTCCAAGTAGTGGAACCTATAGGAAGTGAAGAGAAGATATTGAATAATATTGTGTACAATTTTCAAATCTTTATTCATTACATGTACGTATTTATGCTTATTTAAAGTTAGGGTTTGTGACTAATCCAAAAACTAGTGCTGTGAGACTAAGGTAAAGTTTTATGAAGATGTTATTCTCTTGTTTCTGAAATTGAGGTAGGTATGCGAGTTTTTGATCACATACACTAGGTATGTTACATATTTATAGGTATGTTTATATGATTTTTTTTAGGGTTACATGTTGATGATGTTATCGTGTATGGAATGATTGAGACATATCATGAGTGATATGGTATATGGTTGAGGTAGATTGGATGCATGTCTTGATGATATCAGTATAATTTGTTTATAGGCATAGCTTTGATTCTTGGTTTAGTACATGATTGAGGTGCATGTTGGACACTTGATGTTGGCATAGTGCTTGAGGTACATCTTGGTCATATTGGCATATAGGTGGAGGTTTGATGCATGGTTGATGTTATAGATTCATGTACATGGTTAATGTATATGGTAATGGTGATGTACATGGTTGGCACATGGTATGGTATAGGTGTTGATGCATCGTTGATGCACTTGTTTTGGTACATGGTAGATGATTGGTATGGTAAAAGTTGATGGTTTTGTACATGCTTTGGTACATGGTTGAGATACATGTATTTTGACGGTATATTGGTGATCTTGGTATATTTTTGGTAGAGTCATGTGTTGGTGATGTTGGAAATCAAGTTGAGGGGTGTCCTTAGTGTATGATTCATGTGAGAGATCTTGTTGAGTATAGATCACAATGTGTTAAGAACCAAATAGAATAATAGAATTAAAAAACCTTAGAATAAGTACTCAACACCTTGATGTTGTGGGTGGGAAATCCCTCCTATGGACTAGCATTAAGGGTTTTATCATGCATGTAGAAATGACCTAAAGTCTCCTACCTTTTACCAACATCCCCATCATAAACCCAATTATTCATATGCAAATACAAGGTTAAAGAGATCCAATTATTGTACCTTAGTTTCTGTGTTTGATGTCAATCCCTTTAATGCTTGGTCGCTCCTTGACTGCAACTCTCCTCCCAATGCTGACCCGCATTCATAAAAGACAAAAAAAGAACTCCACATGCATATAACCTATAAACTAATGGGTTATAGATTCTATCAAAATATAATCAAGTTTAAATATTGACAATCTCATATGGCGGGATGGGAAAAGTACTTCTTTTATTAATCTCACAAGAGTAACCTTACAATGGTGAAATCGGCCACTGCTCCTCGAATCTGGTCATGGGATCCTCTTCAATTGTGCTCCAATTGCTTCTATATGTGCTTCTCTTTACACAACAGTTTCAAAAGTTTGGGGAAAGGGGAATACTAAATTGGATTTAGTTTCTTTGCTATGTTTTTCCTCCTTCCAAATGGGACCCCTACCCCTTCTTTTATAGGCTAGAAAGGGCTAGGTATTTGGTCAAGTGACCGACTATGGGCGATCAAACGATTTAGTTAACTTACCCAAAACTGTGTGTTCTGTCTGCAACATTCCATTTTTCATTCTTTTTAGGTATATGTGGGTTGTAGTGGGTCAGCTAGTGTACACATGCATGTAGTAGTGGAGCAGGGAGCGTATGTATTCACAAAGAGTGTTTTTTAAGAAGTTGTTCAGTAGTGGTTTGGAAAAGAAGGAAAATGAGATGGATAGATGTCAAGTAAGCATGTCTGGTGCAATTTAGGGTTATAACACATGCCCCCTAATGTGTGATATCAGAAGAGCATCTGATCGTTGAAATACATTATCAATCTTCACCAACATACCAAACATGTGAGCCCATGAACCAGAATTCGGGAGGTGCCATATACAAAATAACAATTGTCTCACTGAAGCGAGCATACCCATGCTTGGAATGAAATAAAATCATGGCTACCAATCAAATACATTGTAGATCCATGTCATATAACTATATAAAGTGTAGCCATGAGAAATACACAACAGATCTACATCTCAAAATAAAAAATATATACATGTATAGTATCCATCTTCAAGAAGCGAATAAGGCCTAATGGATAGAGATGAGGCCTTTAGAGCTCGAGCAACAAATTCAAAATCTTCACAACTTGGGTAGGAGTGTAATATGAGTGTACGACTTCACTACCCATAGGTCTTCAATGGATTATCAGGAATGGACCAGAGGATTTTGATGATCAGGTTGAGGGCTTCATGGATTTCGAACAAAGACTTGATTGGGATTTTGGGATGATCAAGCATGAGGGTAAGAGACAATCTGTAGATGGGGCCAAATCATTCTTGGTAATAAATTCGCTTGGACAATAGCATGACAAAAGATGAGACTCAGACAACATGATATTTTGACATAAGTTCACGATGCAGGAGGCACCGAAAACTCTCCAAATGTTTGGAAGAATAACCAAACAGAGGAGGACACAACTTTATGTAGGAAGAACATGTTTCTAAGGTCATATTAAATACCAGGGCTTGAAGAACAAATGAAAAGATGTGCTTTATCCAAGGGTGACTCATTGTGATGCCAATAAAAAGAAAATAGTTTTCCCTTCCTCTTTTTGGGGTATATTTGATTTTATTGTCTTTTTCAATAATTTTGGAAATCTTGAAAAAGAATAAAAGAATGCTACATTACAAAGGAGGATCGAGTGTCGTAGACATAATAGTTCCAAGCGCATAGAACATATGGATGCTCAGGGCAAAGGGACATATGCAGGAAAAGGACACTCGAGAAAAAATTCAACATGGGCCAAAGGTATCGAGATGCAGAGGCAAAGTGCTACAGGGCTTGCGTATAAGGCATGCTTCAGATGGTTCAGTTGAGAGAAACATGGATCTGGAATTAGGCCAAAGACACAGGTATGCAAACGCAATTAATAAGACACATAATGGTAACATCCTTCAATGTAATTTTTACGAGCCTAGAGAAGGTAAGCTCAGCGGTTTTAATTATTTAGAGAGTCTAAAAAATAATAAAAGGAGACTCCAGTGGGGTACCTTTTTCTAGGATAGTCTATTCGGATCGAAAAAGGTGTAAACTAGCACCGACCAAACATCTATTCAAAACCATTTTAACAAGTGTGATAAAGACAAGATCACTCGACAATTTTTTTCATATTTTAGGGAGTCTAAAAAAAGCTTAACTATCAACTCTGTCAGGAATTTTCTTCTGGACCATTTTAATGAGTGTGAAGGAATAAGTTCACTCGACGATCTTTTTAATTTTAGGGATTCTGAAAAGAGATTAACTATGGACTCTGTGGGGATTCCTTTTTCGTAAATTTAATCCCTTAGGCCTGAAAAAGGCTTAAAATCATACCTGAGAATACTCTTCTAGGGAACCAAATCTCCTAGAGTATGCCTTTGTTCATACAGTTGATCGTCTAAACCGAAAAAGGGGTAAACTATCATTGGACAGACATGACTTCAAATTATATTTTAGTGAGCCTGAAGGTCAACAAGATTGCTTCACAATATTTTCATTTTTAGAGGGTTTGAAAAGGGCTTAAAAGAAGACTCGTCGGGCTATGACTCATGTATGAAACTGGTTCAGGTGGAGCCCACTACTAGCCTTAGACCAAGATTCTCTTCAATAGTCAACTTGGAAAGTCTCCCAAAAGGAAAGAACACAAAAACCATGGTGTAAGTCCTCCCACAGTATATAAATCGTAGTCATGGATTCAAGGATAGCCTCATCTGAAGAAAATTCAAAATTCGAGAAATCACGCAAATGAGGGTCGGCAGTCCCAAAGGGTGAAGTAAACTAACCATACTCCATATGATGATGGAATTTCTAGCCAGGACTAGTAGAGTCTATCAGCGAAGAGTCACAAGCACGAGGGCTTGAGGATCTACAAACAACGAGATTAGACTCAGAAGGATACTCAAGCCCACTTGGATCAAGAGGGGGAAGCAAGGGCTCCAATGCCCCCATTAGATAAACCAATGGATCAATTGTTGATTCCAAGTCTTGAGAAGGAAAACATGATTACATAGGTTCCTTCTCATAAGCAATTGAACATCGAGGATAAGACACCACATAATTAACTCGTGGTGGGGTGGAGTCTACACGAACACTAGGAACATATAAAGGGGAAACCTGAACTAACGCTGAATTAGGATGGTGATTATCAGATGCTAGTTGGTCAATAGTGACAATTCTTCCATTGTGAGGGAAATGCATCACCTGGAAGAGCATAGATACCACAATGTTCATAGCATATACATAATCATGCCTGAGAAGCATATTGAAATCTAATGGGACTTTCACCACTATAACATCGACATGGACAATTTTCCCACCTAATGAGATAGGAAATTGAGGAAGAACCCCCAAATATTCACTAGGACATCTATCAAAAGACAACAATTCATGTGAAGCAAACACAAGCTCGGGAGATCCCAAGACTTTCCAAACCTAGGAGGATAAAATACTTGTAGAGGATCCTTCATCCACAATACATCGATAAATTTTTGTTGAACTAACCTAAACCCTTATTTGAAAGGGTGTATAAGCAAGAAGATGAGGCTCAACAAGGTCATTCCAATCAAAGGAAACCATCCTAGGCATTGGAGGGGGTGTACTCGGAACGAGCGAAATGCCCCCTTGTTATGAAAGTGTTGAACTGGAAATGCTAAAAACATAGTCGGTAGACACATCACTATCTAAGAGAAGAGTGGGATTAGCCAAATATTGCATCGATGTGACCACTTTCTCAATCAATGGTTGAATAGGATGAGAGACTGCATGGTCCAAAGACACCTCACCCCTCAAAAGACGAGTGGGATCAGATGATGACTACATCAACATGACTACTTTCTCAACCAATGGATAAATAGGCTAAGAGACTACATGGTCTAAAGGAACCTCACCCCCCAAAATAGGAGTGGGATCATCCAATTACTGCATCATCATGAACACTTTCTCGACCAATGGTTGAATAGGCTAAGAGGATACATGGTCTAAAGACACCTCACCCCCCAAAAGAGGAGTGGGATCAATCGATGACTGCATCAGCATGACCACTTTCTCAACCAATGGATGAATAGGATGAGAGGCTACATGGTCTAAAGGCACCTCAGCCCCCAAAAGAGGAGTGGGATCAGGCTATGACTGCATTGGCATGACCACTTTCTCAACCAATGGCTGAATAGGCTGAGAGGAAACCTTAGAATAATCAGAATCAAAAGAGCTTGCAGACAGGTACCACAATCTTTGTACCTCTGGAATGCTAAGGCACATATGAGTAAGGTGATCTCCCTTGCAAAGCTTACAAGGGAACTAAGGCTTACATCCTATCCATCTAGGTTTCTCAATAGAATCAATTCCCCTAGCATGACTAGCAGTGGATGGTGTCACATCTCCAACATGACTTGTAGAGGTTGGTGATGGCTCGATAACATGACTTGCAAAGGCCATAGACATATTATCAATATGACTAGAATGGACTAGA
>JASDQU010010397.1:138008-156353 GCA_032191745.1 Picea mariana | reverse complement strand
TATTTGATTTTTTTGTCTTTTTCAATAATTTTGGAAAGCTTGAAAAAGAATAAAAGAATGCTACATTACAAAGGAGGATCGAGTGTCACAGACATAATAGTTCCAAGTGCATAAAACACATGGATGCTCAGGGAAAAGAGACATATGCAGGAAAAGGACACTCGATAAAAAATACGACATGGGCCAAAGGTATCAAGATGTAGAGGCAAAGTGCTACAGGTCTTGCGTATAAGGCATGTTTCAGATGGCTCAGTTGAGAGAAACATGGATCTGGAATTAGGCCAAAGACACAGGTATGCAAAAGCGATTAATAAGACACACAATGGTAACGTCCTTCAATGTAATTTTTACGAGCCCAGAGAAGGCAAGATCGGTGGTTTTAATTATTTAGAGAGTCTAAAAAAGAATAAAAGGAGACTCCACTGGGGTACCTTTTTCTAGGATAGTCTAGTCGGATCGAAAAAGGGGTAAACTAGCACCGACCAAACGTCTATTCAAAACCATTTTAACGAGTCTGATAAAGACAAGATCACTCGACAATTTTTTTCATATTTTAGGGAGTCTGAAAAAAGCTTAACTATCGACTTCGTCAGGAATTTTCTTCTGGACCATTTTAATGAGTGTGAAGGAATAATGTCACTCAACGATATTTTCAATTTTAGGGATTCCGAAAAGAGCTTAACTATGGACTCTGTGGGGGTTCCTTTTTCATAAATTTAGTCCCTTAGGCCCGAAAAAGGGTTAAAATCATACCTGAGAATACTCTTATAGGGAACCAAATCTCCTGGAGTATACCTTTGTTCGTACAATTGACCGTCTAGACCGAAAAAGGGGTAAACTACCATTGGATAGACATGACTTCAAATTTTAGTTTAGTGAGCGTGAAGGTCAACAAGATCGCTCGACAATCTTTTCATTTTTAGAGGGTCTGAAAAGGGCTTAAAAGAAGACTTGTGGGGCTACGACACATGTATGAAACTAGTTCAGGTGGAGCCCACTACTAGGCTCAGACCAAGAGTCTCTTCAATAGTCAACTTGGAAATTCTACCAAAAGGAAAGAAAACAAAAACCACGATGTAAGTCCTCCCGCAGTATAGAAATCTTAGTCATTGCTTCAAGGATAGCCTCATCTGAAGGAAATTCAAAATCTGAGAAATCACGCAAATGAGGGTCGATAGTCCCAAAGGGTGAAGTAAACTAACCATACTCCATATGATGATGGAAGTTCAGGCCAGGACTGGTGGAGTCTATCAACGAAGAGTCACAAGCACGAGGGCTTGAGGATCTACAAACAACGAGATCAGACTCAGAAGGATACTCAAGCCCACTTGGATCAAGAGGGGGAAGCAAGGGCTCCAATGCCCCCATTAGATAAACTAATGGATCAATTGTTGATTCCAAGTCTCGAGAAGGAAAACATGATTACACAGGTTCCTTCTCAGAAGCAATTGAACATCGAGGATAAGACACCACATAATTAACCCATGGTGGGGTGGAGTCTACACGAACACTAGGAACATATAAAGGGGAAACCTGAACTAACGCTGAATCAGGATGGTGATTATCAGATGCTAGCTGGTCAATAGTTACAATGCTTACATTGTGAGGGAAATGCATCACCCGGAAGAGCATAGATACCACAATGTTCATAGCATATACATAATCATGCCCGAGAAGCATATTGAAATCTAACGGGACTTGTACCACTATAACATCGACATGGACAATCTTCCCACCTAATGAGATAGGAAACTGAGGAAGAACCCCCAAATATTCACTAGGACGTCCATCAAAAGCCAACAATTCATGTGAAGCAAACACAAGCTCGGGAGATCCCAAGTATTTCCAAACCTAGGAGGATAAAATACTTGTAGAGGATCCTTCATTCACAATACATCGATAAATGTTTGTTGAACTAACCTGAAACCCTATTTGAAAGGGTGTATAAGAAGGAAGACCAGGCTCAACAAGGTCATTCCAATCAAAGGAAAACATCATAGGGATTGGAGGGGGTGTACTCGGAACGAGAGAAATGCCCCCTTGTTATGAAAGTGTTGAACTGGAAATGCTAAAAACATAGTCGGTAGACACATCACTCTCTAAGAGAAGAGTGGATTTAGCCAAAGATTGCATCAATGTGACCACTTTCTCAACCAATGGTTGAATAGGATGAGACATTGCATGGTCCAAAGGCACCTCACCCTTCAAAACAGGAGTGGGATCAGCTGATGACTGCATCAACATGACCACTTTCTCAACCAATGGATAAATAGGCTAAAAGACTACATGGTCTAAAGGAACTTCACCCCCCAAAAGAGGAGTGGGATCATCCGATTACTGCATTGGTATGACCAATTTCTCAACCAATGGCTGAATAGGATGAGAGGCTACATGGTCTAAAGGCACCTCACCCCCCAAAAGAGGAGTGGGATCAATCGATGACTGCATCAGCATGACCACTTTCTCAACCAATGGATGAATAGGCTGAGAGGCTACATGGTCTAAAGGCACCTCACCCCCCAAAAGAGGAGTGGGATCAGTCGATGACTACATTGACATGAACACTTTCTCAACCAATGGCTGAATAGGCTGAGAGGAAACCTCAGAATAATCATAATCAAAAGAGCTTGCTGACAGGTACCACAATCTTTGTACCTCTGGAATGCCAGGGCACATATGAGTAAGGTGATCTCCCTTGCAAATATTACAAGGGAACTAAGGCTTACATCCTATCCATCTAGGTTTCTCAATAGAATCAATGCCCCCAACATGAATAGCAATGGATGGTTTCACATCTCCAACATGACTTGCAGAGGTTGGTGATGGGTCGATAACATGACTTGCAAAGGCTATAAACATATTGTCAGTATGACTAGAAGGGACTAGACTTTTGCCTCCAGCATGACTGGAAGGGGCTAGGTGAGTGCCCCCAGCGTGACTTGTAGAGGTTGGGTGTGTTACACATGATTTTGGTCATCTTGGTGATGTATTAACAATGGTGTACTCAGGTTCCCAACAAGAACTTTCTCCTGAGAAAAGTGGCATTTATCTCCTTCCAGAAAACATATTTTCAAAGTGAGTTTGCAGGCTGCATATGGCCTAGGGTGTGATAATGACCCATTCTTGCAGGCCACCTTCATCTAGGGTGAGAACTTCTCACATTTTGTTCTATACACAGGGTGCGAACTTGTTTTAAGCTTGGAAAAGAGAAGAAGTCTCGAGGGTTCTAGAAGGGAATCTTCTAGAAAATGAGTTGGCATTCATATGGTTGTCATTTTACTGGCTTCTCTGATTTGGTGGGATCATTCTCATCCATATAACCATCTCACCCTCTCCTATATATTGAAAGGATTCTCATGGAAAAGGTTAAGCAAGATTAATTGAAGAATTGGTGAAGGAATTGTGTGAAGAACCCTGCTTGAACAGAAGCTTGGAGACTTTAGTAGGTCTATCAAGAGGATTTGAATATTCTTCATGCAAATATAGAACAAGTGTGTGCATTGGAACAAAGAGTCACCAAAAGGAAGCTTGCGACATCAAGGTGATCAGTTTGTGTCTTCTACTTTCAATTAATATGATACAGAAACATGTCCTTTTCCCATAAAGTCATTCTTACTTTATTCTGTAATTCTGTGATCATATGCATAAGTTGATGATTGAATACATTTTTCTATCTTCACTTTGGTTGGTTTGTGTTGTCTTGGTCTTGACCTCACGAGAGCACTGGAGTGAAGTGGGAGCAACAGAGACCTAAGGAAGAAATACAAAGGTATGTCACTTGTTCCTCCTTACTAGCTAATTCAATGATCGTAACTTAGGGAAAGAGTCATGTCCTATCCTGTTTTGTTCTAGATATAGGTGGATCTAGGGAGATCTGTTAGTGTCTTCACCTACCGATTAGTCCAACAACAAAATTGGTGACTCCACTGGGGAGACAACCCATTTTTTATTGGTTTTTGGTGTTTTTCCTTGGCCATTTTCTCTTGCCTTACCTTTCTTATTTTCTATCAATCTCCAAGTCTTCAGAAAACTCTGACATACTCTCTGGGTCCAGAAGTCCCTTCAAAATTTTTGTCTTTTTTCAAAATTTTTCCTAGTTTCAAGCCTTCTCGCACTGAACCCCTCTGTGGCCTGTGAGAACCCCTTGAGGTCGCACCCTTCCTTTCAATCCAATGTGAGATTCTAGCACTCTCCTTGTGACTAGCCTGTGAGAATGCTCCATTCTCGCATTGTACATTACTGATATCCTGTGAACCAATTTTTTAAATTTTTGGAATTAAGGTTTTTTGTATGCTCAGATGCCCAGATCTATATGTGTTTCTGAAAACAACTTCTTGGGCCACTGGTTGATTGTTTCTTGACTTCAGATTTTGTGCACGATCAGTCTTCGGAAATCAAAGGTTGTTCTTGTCCATCTTTTTCTCAACTCTCATCTCTTGACTTTTCTTAGCAAGGATATAATCTCTGATCTTGGAATCTGAAGTACGTGTTTGGTTAGGAGCCGGTAATCGGTTTGAAAGTTGGGATTGTTTGTCTTTCTCATTTGCTCATTACTTGGAAAATCATTGCTCTCATGCAATTGAATAGACTAGTCTTGTCTACTTGTCATTTTTGTCTCCATTGAATGATTGGTTTGGGTTTTGTTCATTGCTTATTCATTAGTTATTGGTTTTCCTTAGTTTCACCACCATGGTGGTTCTTTTTGAAAAGAAAAAAACATTTTTCTTTTTAAAAGCATTTTCATTTTGAAAATATTGGAAATCAATCGTTGAAATAGAAAAAATAGAGAATTGTCATTGTTACATGAGAAGATTTCATTTTAAAGAAGATTGCATATCCTAGTTCGATATTGTTCTAGAAAACTTCTCTTTCCCTCCTATAAATAGGATTCATCGAACAAGAATTGATATTTTTTTCCTATCTTTTCATTGTTGGGTCAGAGTCTCACACAACATCAGTTTCATTTCCATTTCCTTTGAGTAACAATAGCCTTTAATAATATTACGCAATTTTAAAATTTATCTAGTAACTCTTTTCTAGGACTCTATTACACCAACAATTAGCTAGGCTGGAGCTTTGGAATAGGCAGAGAGATACACTCTCCAAAGAAAAAAACATACAATAGCATATTGTGTTAAGGAGTGTCAAATTCCATTTGCAACAATTTGTCCTTGGAATCCCTTCTCACACAAGGGTCAAACCCGAGGTCGCATTGATATTGACAGAGTTACTCACCCTGCTTCGTTGATATAGGTGTAGAGATTGCATGTATTACAGGGGTCACTTGGAGGTATACCCACAATGATGAGTGGAAGCCTCTCAAGCTGATTTCGGGCTAGATACCCTACCCTTGTGTGTTGATTGGACTGTCGACTATCCCCCCAAGCTTTATTGTTGTCGGTGGTAACCTTAGTGGCCTATCTTCTTAGGATATTACACAAGGTGACTGTGAAGGGGTAAGTCTTCACGGTACCTGGAATCGACATTGGCCAAACTCACTCGGGCTCCTTGGAGGGTATGCCCATGATTATGTGTGGAAGCTTGCACCAGGGTGTAAGTCTATTAAGCAGGTCATAAACATAACTTTTCCACCCTAGCCTAGCCCCTTCTCCTCTCGTTGTTGTGACGTTGGATTTCATCACCAACTAGTAACTTCAGAATTAGAAGGTCTTGTTTCCTAGAATATTTACTAGCGCATGTTGTTTTTTTACCCAAGTTAACCATAGGATTTTATTCATAAGTTTGTAACTCATTCACAATAGACCCTCCACGTCGTTCACATAGAATGTAGGGCTTACCCCCAGAAAATCTAGACGGTTCTTAAACCTTTCCTACAAGCTCACTAGAGGGCTCTCCTCAACAGAGTGAAGTCCAAGATGTCACCACTCCACAAGTGGAAAGAACTGACTCTCTAGAATGGTTCTGAATTACCAATTCTTGAGAGTAATTTCGACTTCACTTCGATTCTGAGAGACGTATTATGCGAGTGAATTATTCCGGAGACTTAGTTGTTTTGACTTCTGGATCACTGACTGGACCTTTTCCAGGACCTAAGGGCTAAGATCCTTTTTGGACTTCTGGCATTTTTAGACAGGATCTCTTTGGTTTACTAGCAGGCGTTGATATCATTGTCTCACCTGCGTTCCCTGAAACCTCTAACCCAAATGCAATACCTTTTACTACTGCTTATTATTTTCCTAGTACAAAAGCTCCACGAGCTGACCACATCTTTACCCTCCATTTACAAATGGTCCATTACACAGATACTACGAGTATTCACACCAGGATTACAGTGGCTACTCAAGCCCCCATTGACACACCACTCTCGCCCAGTGTCACCCCGACACTTCCACCCAGATACCATGCATTGAATGCTTCTATTCCCACTCCTACGCAAACCCCATCTGGAACTCCTGGTGGTCCCTCTTCTTTTGGGCACTCTCCTCTTGGCTTCATTTCGACACTTCCTCAACCCCCTTTCAGAGGACCTTTTCCATCCTCTATCGGTGGCACCAATCCTAGTGGTACTATCCCGTCATTCACACCAAATTACCAGATTCCTGTTGGTGGACAATTTCACCAAGGAGGTTTGACTCAATCCCCCCTTGTAGGGAAAATTCCTATTGGAACACAAATCCCAATCGGAACACAATCTTCGATTGGAGCATAACCCCCACCGACCCCACCCTATGGACAAAACATCCCTCCATCCTTGGCCCAGTATTGGAACCATCTGATACAACATAATCCTCAGTTGATTGGGGGGCAATAGCCTCTAGCTAATTTCATTATACCCCCTAGTATAGGCCAACCATATCCAGGTACGTCCAATCATATTTGGGGCTTGAATGCTCAGAATCACATCCCTGTTCAAGGACACAATCCCATGAGCTACTTTCCTCCACACCAACCAACGAATCTGCCTGGGTCTTCACATTATATGCAAACCACTTATGGTCCTACTGGTTCGCCAATGGGACTCCCTCCCCAAAGCCACCAGTACCCGCATGTGAATAGACAGTTACCCTTCTTGGCCACTTTGTACCTCCCAAATCTGTTGAGGATTTTAAATGATCCAATTCATCACTCTCCCCAATGGCCTGCTATACTAGCCAAGCTACCATATGACATCCCTAAATTCAATGGCAAAGCGGGAGAGGACCCGAACAATCACGTGATGAATTTTCACCTCTGCTGCTCATCCAACTCCTTAATGGATGAATCTATTCGTTTATGTCTTTTTCAAAGAACTCTCATAGGTTCTGCCACGAAATGGTATATAGAATTACCACAAGGTTTCTTCATCGACTTCAACACCCTAGCTATGGCTTTCCTCACCCACTACCAGTTACCAATCTGTTATGAAACAGGGACCGAGATTTTGAGTTCTTTCAAACAAAACAAAGCCACTCATATATCTGATCACATTCATGAGTGGCGACAGAGATGACATCTCATCAAACTTGAACTTCCCGATCAGTTTTTGGCTGAGTGGTTCACCAAATCATTCATGAATGACATCAGTCGTGACATCGCCATGGGTGGAGTTTTCATGGAATAACAGTCCATAAGTCGTGCTCAATACCTTGACCTCGTTTACTCACAAACAGGTACTCTTTATGAATTACTCCCTGATGCACCTCATCCTTCCACTTCCACCACTTCAAATACTCCAACTGCTTCTCATGCAGCCGACAGTGTGATTGGCACTTTCCATGCCCAACCACATTCCGCCTCAAGCAACAACCCCAAACCCATTTCTTATAATGTTCAAAATGATCCATCTCCTACCCCTCCCACCGGAAAGACTTCTGAGGTAAATGCGGTTCAATAAACCCCAGCCGGTAAAAACAAATCTAGAAAGGGAAAGGGTAAGAATAAGGAGAACAAAAATTCTTTGCAAGCAGCGAAAACCAAAACTCTACCTATTGACGTTAGGGATAGGTGCAAACCTCGATACCCTTGTCTTATCTATGGTGATGATCACTACACAAAGGATTGTCCACGATGCGCTGAGGTTACTAAGTTCCTTCAAGGGGCCCCGAAACCACTCACTCCGACCATTTTTTCCCAACCCTTCCCCTCTCAACAATAGACCCAATTGGTCACTCATGACCAACCTTCCCCTTCGACTACATCCTATGTATTAATGTGTACTAGCGATTCAAAGAAGAATGACATCACACTTACCACTCAAACCAAAGATTATTCTCCCTCTAAGGAGAAGGTTGATGTTATACCTCCTTCATTGGTCCAACCATCTCCCATGACTCCACCTGCCAACGGTCCTCTTCATCTTGAATGACCGAGCCTTAACACAAGTCTTTACCCCCCTCCAAAGGGCGTCGTTTGGAAATTGGATTTCAATCCTCATGCTCATGTTTCCCAGAACTACATCATTATTGAAGATCTGGCCCAAGCACCTTCCGCGATGTCATCTCTCGAAGTCCTTCAAAGTTGTCCCACACAACGGAAGGCACTGTTGAAAGCTATCGGTAGAATCGACCTAACCGATTCGAATTTAATAATTTTTGACTTGGACGATCACATTCCAAGGTTACTCCCTCAACTCGCATTCCAAATCCAAGTGATTGTCTCTGACAAAAACATTTGTATAACCGTTATCGACGAGGGTGCCTCGACGTGTGTCATGTCTATTACCTGCTGGAAAGCCATCGACTCTCCCTCTTTAACTGAATCCCATAACACACTCAAAGCCTTCAATGGCTTTGTCTTTAAGCCTTACAGTGTCCTTCCTTCATTGCCAATCACGCTAGAAGGAAAAATGGTCCAAGTCAAAGTGGAAGTCCTTGACGCTCCTCTCAATTACAATCTTCTTCTTGGCCGTAGCTGGATCGATTCTATGCATGCAGTTGTCTCGACTCTTTTTTATGTTGTATGTTTCCCACATCAAGGAAAGGTAATCACCGTCAACCAATTAGCCTTCTTTAACTCATATACGTGTAATGGAAACGTACCATTCATCACCAAACCACCCCCCCCCAACTACAAAAACGTTGGTGTAGGTCTTCTCAAAGACTCTTCGTTAATGAGTACCTTCCACATTCCACCACCCAATGTTCCACACTTGTCTGTCACTTCAATCAACATGATCTCCACCTCAATTCATGAAACCCCTGTGTCTCATGACCCATGGATGCTACCCAACCCTGACGATCATCTTCATTACAGGGACGAAATGCCTTTGAGTCCGGTCAAATCCGCCTATCAGGCCATTCAATCGACAACCCCTTCTGCCCCCTCTCTTGGTGATTTATCTCCAGATCCTTTCCACGTCATTTTTCCATTGGAAGAGATGATTATGTTTGTCATGAAAGACACCCCTGGAACGATGGACATCACTGTTCCATCCTCTTCCTGGAACAACACACCATCGAGAGCTACCAACGGATCTCGACCCCATCGACTGTTGTCGTCATTTCAACCGTTCCTGAGTCCATACACAATCTGTTTTCCGAAGGGAACTTAAGCAATATCTCACCCACTATTCCCCTCAACATATCCATCAAACCTGGAATTGTCGAAAATGTGCATATCAGAGCTTCATGTTCCCCTGATGAAATCATCACCTACAAGTCACTCTTCAAATAATTTCGTGACGTCTTCACCTGGAGCTATGAAGAAATGATGGGTATCAACCTTGACATTGTGATACATGAGATTAAGTCATACCTAGATGCTAAACTCGTCCAGCAATGCCTTTGTCCAGTTCACCCATGTAAAGCGGTTGTTATTAAGATTGAAGTCAAGAAACTTCTCAAAGCTAGATTTATTTACTCGGTGGCCCTCACTGACTGGGTTTCCAATCTTGTCCTGATCGACAAGAAACAAGGCACAATCCACGTATGCGTTGATTATAGGGATATTAACAAAGATTTTCCTAAAGAAAACTTTCCTACACCCTTCATCGATCAAATTGTCGAAGATTGCGTTGGAAGAGAAATCTTCTCTCTGATGGATGGTTTCTCTAGATATAATCAAATTAATATTGTTCCTGAGGATCAACACAAAACTGTTTTCATTTGTCCTTGGGGCACTTTCGCCTATTGAAAACTTCCTTTTGGTCTAAAGAACGTTGGCGCAACTTTTCATCTCGCTATGTCTTATGCCTTCCATGATATCAAGCACATCATGTAGTCATATATTGATGAATTACCCACTCATTCCATGCGTCGGGTCGATCATCCAATCCACCTCCGAGCCATTTTCCTTCACTGTCGGTTTTAGTATATACACTTGAATTCTCACAAATGCATTTTCTGCGTCAAATCCGGTCAACTTCTAGGATTTATTGTTTCACGTCAATGGATCGAGGTAGATCCTTTAAAGGTCGAGGTGATTCTCAATCTCCCTCCTCCTTCTACACTTCGCCAGTTACAAAGTTTGCAAGGGAAAGCAAAATTTCTTCGTCGTTTCATCCCGAACTACGCCGAGATAACTCTTGGATTTATGCATCTACTCAAAAAGGGGTCTAATTTAATATGGGATACCATTGCAAACAAATCCTTCGAAGATTTGAAACTGTCCTTGACACGTGCTCTGCTTCTCTTCCCCCCTGATTACAGTCGCGATTATTTCCTCTACCTAACAACCTCAGATTACACCATTGCTATGGTTCTCGTCCAAGAGGATGATTCTCATGATGAACATGTTATCTATTACTTGAGTCGAAGTCTAACGCCTACTGAAACCAAGTATTTACATGTCGAAAAACTGGCCTTGGCAGCCGTCCAAGCAGTTCAAATTTTCTGGCACTATATCCTCTCTCACAAGACTACGGTAATTTCTAACTGCAATCCTATGCAACACATTCTCACACATCAATTGCTAGGGGGAAAATACTGCAAATGGATCATGATACTCCAGGAGTTTGAATTGGAATTTGAACAAGCTAAGTCCAAGAAGTCCTTAGTGTTTTCCGAGTTGATATGCAACTTTTCCTACTCTAAAACGGAAAATGTAGCAGCCGATTCATTACTTGATGAATCCCTTTTCCTAATTAGTTCCAATGATCTTTGGTACGGCGATATCATCATATATTTCCAAACCCAGGCTTTTCGACCCAATTTGTCTAGTACTAACCAGTGTCGAATACACTACCAAGCCCATCAATATATTATCCTCGGGGATACTCTTTATCACCATGGGATTGACTAATTTTTTCAACGCCGCCTCATGTTCAATGAAGCCGAGAAAGCCTTAAATGACTGCCATTCTAGAGCCTGTGGTGGTCATATGTTCGAGTATGCTACTGCCCAGAAGATATTACGAGCAGGGTATTTTTGGCCTTCTTTATTTAATGATTGCATAATCGTCGTCCAAAAATGCCACGCTTTCCAGACCTATAATCATAATATATGAACACATCCTGCTCCTCTTCACCCTGTGGTCTCCGTTGGTCACTTTGTGAAATGGGGTATCGATTTCATGACATGTCACCCCCACTCGACTGGGGGGCATGGATACATTATTGTAGCCGTAGATTATTTTACAAAATGGGTCGAGGCGATGACGACATTTGACAATACTGGAAAGATCGCATCATTATTCATTTTCAATCACATCATAGCTCATTTGGGTGTTCCTCATGTTATCGTCACTAATCACGGTAGCCACTTTAGAAACTTCATGATGTCCGAACTCACTGAAAAGTTGGGTCTTCACCATGAAAACTCAACACCCTATTACCCACAAGAAAATGGCCAAGTCAAAGTGATTAATAAAGTTCTCATAACCATGCTTCAAAGAATGATAGGGATTCACAAAACAAGTTGGCACACAATGTTTTTTTCAGCATTATGTGCTTATCGGATGTCCATTAAGTCTACTACTGGGTTTACACCTTTCCGGTTAGTCTATGGTCTAGAAGCCATCCTCCTGATTGAATGTGAGATACCCTCCTTAAAAATAGTTGTCGAACTCCTACCAAACACTTCTGCAGAGGAAGAATGTCTATTGTATCTCATGCGATTAGATGAAACTCAACGCGATGCTACCCTAGTCATAGAAGCCTAGAAAAAACATGTCAAGGCCCAATATGAAAAACATGTCAAGCCTCATGTTTTCTCCAAAGGAGATCTAGTTCTCCTCTACGAACAAGATCAATATATGCTAGGAGATGGAAAATTCAAATCCATGTGGTGAGGTCTTTATATCGTTAGACGAGTTTTGGAGAAAGGAGTTGACGAGTTAGTAGATTACGATGGTATCCCTTTGAGTGAACCCAGAAATGGGTTGTACTTAAAGAAGTACTATGCATAAGATCACTTGTGCATGAGTACTTGTATTTTATTGTATCATACTTCTTGTGTGTTACTATAGTATGTTTTTTTCGTTATTTGGTCTCTGCCCTTATCTTTCATTGTGTTTGGTTTCCAAATGTCAGAGTCTTTGCTACCCCACATTGGCTTCACTGATGGCACTAGCCATAGTACTCAGAACCTTGCTTCTGCTACATGGGCAATTTACACCCCTACAAACGAACTTATCACTCTACGAGGTGTGTGCCTCGGTCGTGGGACCAACAATATTACAGAGTATAGCATCGTTATCGAATTGTTGATTGATGCTATCTCGCTCGGTATCCGTCACTTGGCTGTGCGACTCAATTCGTAGCTCGTAGTACTACAGTTAAGTAATGTCTATGATATTCGAAGTCCTACTTTGTTACGGGTATATTTGCGAATTCACCTCTTGGAACATTATTTTCATTATATTGAGTATCAACATATTCCTAGATGTCTAAATACATTAACTGATGCATTAGATAACTATGTATTAGACAAACATTTGGGTCATTTATAAATCAATCACATCACAAGTATCACACAACACAAGATAAGCTGGTAGAAGCCGTATGTATATATAACAATCAATTTTTTTTTACAAAAATGTTATGTCCAAGGACCAAAATTTCAAAATCTGAAGCTCATAGCTTCTACAAAGTAATGTCATGGATGACGTTCATGGTAACACATGAAAACCTAGGAAACCCTACGAAGCAGTCGGTCAATAGACTCTGACACGCCCACCGTATGACACTGATAACGTCGAGGGACCTCTCCAAGAGGCATGTCCGGAATGTCTGCAGTCAAACCCTCTAAGTTTTGTTCCACTGCCTCATAATCTTCATCGACCCATCATGGCACTAGAGCCACCTCTCCTCATCACTGAATAGGAGAAGTACCTGGAGGTCGATAAGGCCCCACGTCTGTGTCATCAAAAAATATTTTTTGTAATTAGACCTTGGACAAACATAAAAACATTTGCATATGATAAAACTCACAAAAAACATTTAAAAAGTGAAAAAATGTGTACTTCTTACCTAGATATCCCCATTGAGCATCCTCAGGTAGGGCCAAGTCTGGATCCCCTCAGAAGTCCAACCCGGCATAGGAATAATCATCGACCATCAGCATCTGTGGTCGCAACCAGGAAGAGAAGGAATCATTGCATTTGATGATTGGTCCAGCTACATGTCGGGCCATGAGGTTATACCACCTCAGCATCCTTGGATCCTATAGAGCTAGTAAACCCCACTCAACCTGCAACCTCAGCAAGGGAACCCTCTCAAGAAAGAAGGAAATGAATAGTGACCCGTACCCGAATTGCTTCAGGTCACCTCTCCTGCATTTAGTCAACTGCCTCTTCACGCTACGAAGGACTACGTTTGACCAGTTAAATACCCAAGGCTTAGTACACTCTATGGAATACTGAAAGTAGCTCTGGAGAGCCATGTGTGGAGTAGCACTCCTAGCCATATGAGCAATGGTGAACAAAATAGTGTGAAGGGTCAAATCCTGGACCCCCCAAATGGCCACTTTTCCTTTGCTTCTTTCCACCTCTAGAACACAGTACTGACGACAATATTCACTCATAGGCATCCCACCACCTCGGCTACCAATAAAGCTAGCGTGGTACCCATGTCATGACAGTCCTGCTAGGAAATAAACATCCTCGATATCCAAGGACAATGTGTGGACCGCTACGTGGAATACCTATTGGTCCACATCCCACATATGAATGAGGTACTCCAACAGCCTGACTTGGGCCCTCATACCTGGGATCCGAAATAATTTCAGGAGACCATAGTCTCGCAAAGAAGCAACGGTGCCTGGGTTATTCCGAGCAATACCATCATCTTCTTCATGCTCTCTTTCACGCCATTCCAGAACCATGGTGACAGCCAAATGCCTACACAAGAACCATAAGAAGAAGGTCAACAACTCTCTTCAATCCTTGGTACATTTTTCATTGAGAAAACATCAAAGAAAATTTTCATTTTGCAGTTCTTGTAGGTGCCCCTTTAGCACAGTGCGAGGTTCTCACAGGTGCCTTTGGAGCCACCTGCGAGAATCATGCATTCTCGCAGGTCCCGTGTGACTAGCCAGGGAGAATTCCTGAGCGCAAATTTTATCCCTAAAACAAGCTCAAAAACTTGAAATTTACCAATGAAAACAAAAAATGGAACCATGAAAAGATAGAAGACAAGAAGATTACCTCACTGCCGGAGACGGTTCGCAAAATGGTTGTTCGTACCTTCAGCGATCGAGCACTGAAATTCAAGGGCAAAAGAGGGGTTTTGGGCTAAAATCTTGGCAAAGTTACAATGACTATGGTAAAAGAACTTTTACCCACTTATATTTACTTTTTACCATTTTTGTTGGTTTTTATAATTATTTTATTTATAAAACCTAATGCCTAATACCCCTATGAGTGTGACTTTTTCTAGACATGACGACTTCGACATCCATATGCAGGGATACAGATATTTTCTCTTTTTCATCGCATGTTTGAATTGTTTTTTATGGTTTTTTACACAAAACGTCGAGCTTGGTCTTTGTCCATTCTCACGCTCGAAAATACAGGAGAACATAATCGAGCAAAATTTTATCACTTTTTCAGGCTCAACAAGGTTATACAAAAAAGGAACCACCTAGAGTCCTCTTTAAGCTCTTTTCAGACTCTCTAAACATGAAAAGATTGTCAAGCGATCTTGCTATTTTCACGCTCATTAAAATATTTGAAGAAAGCGTTTGTTGAGCGATAACTTATCTATTTTCTGCTCTCATCAGACTATTTTACGAAAAAGGAACTGAGAGAGTTCTCTTTTGAGTGTTTTTTCAGACTCTATAATCATGAAAAACCTTCGAGTTTTCTATCTTTGGACTCGTTAAACAAACATCGAAAGACCCATAATAGGATCAAACCAATCCTTCCTAGGGTTCGTTAAACATACTCTGAAGGACTCATCCGAAGGATGAGATTACATCAACAAGCATATGTTATCCTCCTCAAGCTTGTGTAAAAATAAAGAGGTACTCACCGAAAATGGTGGGGGAAAAATTTGGGAAAAGGATGTGTTTTCGTATTCATATTATTGGCAGTAAGTGTCGCTCTTGAACATGACACCCCCCTATTCATTATCTAAAGCCGGTTCAGGAAATCCATTTATCTCTCATTCGACTTGCTACAAGGTCATATCCTGAGTCATCTCTGAGTCAGTGCTGCCAAATCATTGGTTGTGTCATTCATATGTTCAAGAGAAGTTCATCTAAAACCTCTATTGAGTCGGCCATCTACAGTTGTCCATTCTCTCCATGTCAGCCTTCCTTGTGTCTATTTCAACTTACATCATACTCTGTTTCACCTTTAAAATCTGTTACTCATTTCGTGTCATTGATGGGGGATACATCAAAGCCCTCCTGTGACGAGTTTTGTTCCGTTGACTCCAGCTCATTATCCAGAAACAATACTTAGAAATTATTTGGTACCTTGGAACTTGCATCCCTGAATGGAAGGTTTCCTTGCTTTCAACAATGGGTTTTCATCATTGACCCCTAATCGAGAGATTTCGTCGAATGTTCAACTTCAACTCATTTATTCACATTCGGTGGATTGTACTAGTGTACCTTGGGATTCATTGACATTAATGGTGATTTCCCTCGCACTTGTTAATGGTTTCATCAATGACCAGTAATCAAGTGGTTTCTACCATGTTCGACTCCAGCACATGTAATCACATGGTTAGATTCATACTTTCAGGTGACGGGATTGAAGACACTGGGTCTCATCTCTTTGATTAAGGCTGTGATGGAATATGTATAATTTGCTGACACATAGATCCACTTTGTATGTCTCGTGGCTATGTCGTCTTAATTTGAATCTTCTTGCATGGATCCACAGTGTATTCTTGGTGGCTATGCAATATTTTGACGGCATGGATCCATGGTGTATGATTGGTGGCCATGACCTATGTTTATGATGTCATCTGTCTATGATCTGAGTATGGGAATGTCTACCTCAGAACTAGTATGAAATTCTGCAGATGCTTGGTTGTTTACAAGTTTCTGATTAGGTGCACTCCTAGTTTCTGACACAGACACACAATTTACAAAGTATTTCGGCTGTCACTGATTCCAGCCTCATACTTTGGGGGCCATTCTATTACACATGATTTTGGTCATCTTGGTGATGTATTAACAATGGTGTACTTAAGTTCCCAACAAGAACTTTCTCCTGAGAAAAGTGGCATTTATCTCCTTCCAAAAAACATATTTTCAAAGTGATTTTGTGGGTTGCATATGGCCTAGGGTGCGAGAATGACCCATTCTCGCAGGCCACCTTCATCTAGGCTGCGAAATTCTCACAGGTTGCTCTATACACAACGTGAAAAATTGTTTTTAAGATTGGAAAAGAGAAGAAGTATCGAGGGTTCTAGAAGGGAATCTTCTAGAAAATGAGTTGGCATTCATATGGTTGTCATTTTACTAGCTTTTCTGATTTGGTGGGATCATTCTCATCGATGTAACCATCTCATCCTCTCCTATATATTGAAAGGATTCTCATGGAAAAGGTTTAGCAAGATTAATTGAAGAATTGGTGAAGGAATTGTGTGGAGAACCCTGCTTGAACATAAGCTTGGAGACTTTAGTAGGTCTATCAAGAAGAATTGAATCTTATTCATGCAAATACAGAACAAGTGTGTGTGTTGGAACCAAGAGTCACCGAAAGGAATCTTGAGACATCAAGGAGATTAGGTTGTATCTTCTACTTTCAATTAATATGATACAGTGGCATGTCCTTTTCCCATAAAGTCGTTCTTACTTTATTATGTAATTCCTTGATCATATGCATAAGTTGATGATTGAATATATTTTTCTATCTTCACTTTGGTTTGTTTGTGTTGTCTTGGTATTGACCTCACGAGAGCACTGGAGCGAAGCGGGAGCAACAAAGACCTAAGGAAGCAATAGAAAGGTATGTCACTTGTTCCTCCTTACTAGCTAATTCAATGGTTGTAACTTAGGGAAAGAGTCAGGCCCTGCCCTATTTTGTTCTAGATCTAGGTGGATCTAGGGAGATCTGTTAGTGTCTGCACCTACCGATTATTCCAACAACAGGGTGCTAGTCTTCAACATGACTTATGGAGGTTCAGGACCTATCTCCAACATGACTCGCAGAGGTTGAGGACCTATCTCCAACATGACTCACAAAGGTTGGTGATTTATTCTTCCTATTCTTCCTCTTTCTACTTCATTTAGGCTTCCGGTTACTAGTAATTGTACTTTCACCAAGGGCGCGAGAAGGAGGAGGAGAAGGATTTGTTGATTAAGGAACATAAACATGGTGCCCATGACATAAGTTACTCAACTCATAAGCATCAAGAGCATTCAGGACATTTGGAATGGTACCCAACCAAATCGGTAGTCCCACATTCAATCCAGGAATGTACAAAGTGGCCATCAAAGGGACACCAACATTTCCCAAGAAAGGAAAAGCACAAGAATCCCCTTGCAAAGGGGTTCCTTAGTTGTTAATGTTGGGAAATTTATCCATGAAGATATTATGCATAGGTTCTCCCCTTGCAGGATCGTTCAAGTCTGTAAAAGTCTCACACACTGACTCTGGTGAACCAGTGGTATCAAAACAACGCCTATAAAGAGGAGGCTCCACGTTTCTAAGAGGAAGACCAAAAAGTCCTCAAAATCGGTGGAGTGGGTGGTATACCACCCTAGGTCAGAGACCCAAAGAAATGACTGACTAACTCACTATGGAAAACTAGGGAGCACAAATCATACACTAAAAAAACTTCTAAAGGTAAATCAAGAAAATGACTAACTAGTTGGAAGAACAGTTACACCAACCAACACTAGAGAAACTTACTGGTGCAAGTGAAACTCGAATACGAAAGCACCCTCTGGGTATACTCTACAAAGTGTGGTCTAATGTCTGCCCTAGGTATTGCGGTATACCCCTATGGTCACCTATGAAAGTACCTAAAATAAAGGCAACTAGGTTGCCAGCTCGTGAACAATCACCAGG
>JASDQU010010397.1:114486-126062 GCA_032191745.1 Picea mariana | reverse complement strand
ATTTCTAGAACTTGACGAGGAAGGAAAAATCATATTGGAGCCTGAAGCCATCACTGACACAAGAATTCACCAGCTGAGGAATAGATCCATTTTAGAGTATCTCATTAAATGGAGGAAACTTCCGGCTGAAGATTCCACTTGGGAAGATGAGTATTTTATAAAAAAGCATCTAGAGTTACTCAAGCATTGTGGACAACACTTGTCTCAAGGGGAGGGGCATGTTAAGCCCTAATATTGGCTCATTGCCCCTTAATTGGGGCATATTATATTAGTAATGTTATTTTATTTATGTCGGCTTTAGGCCATTAGTTGTAATTATACCTCCTAGTCTCCTATATATACCAAAGAGACATTTTCATTTTGATTCATCTTGTACTTGAACATTTAAGTGGGGTAAAAGGAGGTTTCCCCCTCGAAGAGACTAATATATGAAATTATCTCTTTTTCAAGGTGTTGAGTACTTTTCCTGAGGTTTTTCTATGCTATATTGATGTTTGGTTCTTAACATTGATGACCAGATAGACCATATCAGTGGACATATTTGATTCAATTTGATCAATATGAACATGTGATGATCAGTTGTGTTTTATTCAAGAGAATTCTACAAAATGTTACAATGACATATGGGTCAGCATTGTGGACAATTGAGTAGTAGGGTTATGAATAGTTTGTAACATATGGACATAGATGCATTCATGATATTCTTAGCATGTACAAGAAACACAATTCATATGCATAGCAACATATTTACAATTGGAATCAGTGAAATTAGTTGGAATTGATTGGTCACAGAAAGGAAAGAAGTGAAAGGAACAACATAACAGAGAAAGATAAACCATCAAAAAAATCTATATCATCAGAAGGACATTGTGGAACAATATGGTAAAGTTAACATGACAAGTAAATGAAGAAATCAAATTTTGAATTCTTTTTATATATGTCAATGAATTTCAAGAGGAAGCACCAATGGACAATTAAAAACACTAGAAGAGAGGAAAATAAACATATACAGGTATCCCTACATTGATCTACATCTTACAAACAAGTAAAGGGAAGAAAAATCAAGAGAGAGAGAGAGAGAAAGGAATATTAGTAGCATACAAATAGGGAGACAAATTTATAGATATAGTACAATATCAGAAGGAGACATATCAACATGGGGGTTAACCTTTCATCAAGGATGAAGAGAAATAATAGAGGCATAAAGACACGGGGAGTAGCCCCAAGAGGAGATGCCCTTTTTTATTGATGTCAAAAGGGAAGAGACATAAACATTGATGAGGAGAAATGATAATAGGGGGAGCATGAGCATGAGTGTTACCATGTCTAAGTGTTTCCATCATTTTTGGTGTTTTCATCAATGCTAAAGGGGGATAATGTAATATGACCCAATTAAGGGGTAATGTGTCAATATTTAGGGGATGATTTTGTATAAAAGACTCATCTTCCCAAGTGGAATCTTCAACATATAGTTTCTTCCACTTAATGAGATACTCTGAAATGGATCTATTCCTCAGGTAGAGAATTCTTGTGTTAGTGATAGCTTCAAGATCGAATATGAGTTTTCCTTCCTTGTCAAGTTCTAGAAATATATTTTGAATTTGGATCTTATAACCTATAACCTTTTTTAAGAATGAAACATGGAAAATTGGGTGTACTCGCAAAGATGTAGACAACTCCAATTTGTATGACATAGTACCAATATTTTGCAACACCTTACAAGGGCCATAGTACTTTGGTGATAATTTATTATCCTTCTTAGATTGCTTCAGGGACATCTATTTTTATGGTTGTAGTCTTAAAAATACCCAATCCCCTACTTCGAAACTTCTTTCACTACGATGTTGATTTATTTGTTGTTTCACGTGATTTTGTGCCATGTTTAGATTGTCCTTTAAGAGTTGGAGAACTTATTATTGATGCTCGATATGATATTCCATTTCTTGAACCTTATATTTTTCTTTTAGAAAATAAGTTATGGATAGTGGGTGATATCCATAGAGTGCCATAAGTGGTGTCAGTTTTTTTGCAGTATGAAAGGAAGTGTTATACCACCATTCTGCCAAGGGCAACCACTTAAACCATTGTGTTTTTTTATCAAAGACAAAGAAACGAAGCTATTCTTCCAGAAATTTTTTCACTGTCTC
This sequence comes from Picea mariana, assembly GCA_032191745.1. NCBI lineage: Eukaryota > Viridiplantae > Streptophyta > Pinopsida > Pinales > Pinaceae > Picea > Picea mariana. The sequence continues at coordinate 123,915 of JASDQU010010397.1, read as the reverse complement.
GGTTTGTCCATTAGATTGAGGATGATAAGATGAGCTATGATTGAATTGAGTTCCCAAACAAGAAAATAATTATTTCCAAAAATTTCCAGTGAAGATGGGATCTCTATCACTTACAATAATCTTTTGTATTCCATGTAGCTTTTGAACCATCTCCATGAATGCGGTGGAAACTATACTATATTTGAAAGGGTGAGGTAGTGAAAAAAAAGTGTGTGTACTTGGTCAATCTATCAACAATCACGATGATGACATTCTTTCCTTCAGACTCTGGTAACCCTATGATGAAATCCATGGAAACATCCTCCTAACACTGAATTGGAATGGCTAATGGTTGTAAAACACTTGGGGTCTTAATTTTTTCCACCTTATTTGGTTGTAAAACCAAACATTCTACCACAAACCTTTGACCATCAGTTTTAACGCCATCCCAAAAAAATTCCTTCTTCACCCTGTGGTAGGCTTTCAAAAATCCTAAGTGCCTTTCTACCGAAGAGGTGTGCAATTCCAAGAGTAACTTTTCTCTGAGTTGGGATTTATTACATAAATATAACCGATCTTTGTATCATAGTGAATTATTTTTCCATGTAAATGTTTCTGATGCATTGGAATCCTACTACAACCTTTGAATGAGAATCCACACGTTTTTGTTATTCTTCCATTCATCCCTTACTTCTATTATCCAATCAGGTTGGATGATCAATATAACATAGAGAAAGGCCTCAACATATTCATCCTTTCTTGAGACTACATCTACTACAACATTTAGATTCCCTTTTTTGTAGATGATTTCAAAATCATAACCCAACATATTTGTCACCCATTTTTGTTGTTCTTCTGAAGATAGTCTTTGTTCCAAGAATTATTTAAGACTATCATGATCTGTTTTGACCTTGAAGTGCATACCTATTAGGTAAAGGTGTCATTTCTTCAATGCATGTAGTATTTCCATCATTTCCTTCTCTTAAATGGGTTTGTGTAAGTCCTTTCCCTTGAGTGGATGACTTTCAAAAGTAAGGGGCATTTTTTCTTGCATTAGAAAAACACCAATGTAATTTCCTAAGGCATCACATTCTGATGCAAAACCCCCTTCTCTCCTCAAGGTTTCTCAACCTCCCAGTCTAGGATCGTTAATTATTCTCGAGTTGGATCAGCTCCTCAAAACCTTGCCAGTCTCAAACTCAAAACATAGGCCTTGTTATCACCCTCATGGTTTTCACGGTCATGATCAAATCATTACTGACTTGCACGTTCATCGACGGTTCATAGAAATTGCAGGATGCCAGTGTGATCGTTATTTATAGGAGAGTTTTTTTCCCTACAATCAGAAAATTGCTCACTCAAATCCCCTTTAAATCATAGTCATTGATCCCTAGTCTCGATGAGATCAATGATGCTGGTAAATAGCGGGCTATGAACTAGAACATCATCTAATTTTTCCTCCTCTCCTTGCAATGATTCCTCACGATCGACTTTCCCATTCTCAGATCGATGGTCATCCATAGACCCTTCTTTCTTGGTGCCCTTTTCCAAATCTCACAGTAATGGGCACTAGCTCTTTCTTGCATGTGACCTTGGGTTGTGACCTTGGAATTAAACCCCTAGCGCTTCATGACTTTGACACTTTAAACCAAGACTAGATCAATGGTCTTTAGCCCCCCTTCCAATCTATGATCAAGATCCAAGTTGGGTCTCCACGCTTCGGGAGTTCGACACTTTCGACCTCCACTTTCCTCTAGATTATTCTATACCTGAAGTTCATATCAGGCACCATGATTCCACCTTAAATAAACAGCTCTAGTCCACTTCAGGACTTCGACCTTTGGAAGTCTCAACTTCTCTACACTTGCTTCCACCTAGATCACTTTCACCCAAAGTCCACGATCTGTTGATACGTATCCTCCCACAAATCGATGACTATGATTGACTTCGGCTCTTCAGGGTTCGAGAGTTTTAAACTCTCTACACTCACTTCCTCTAGAAGTAATTCCACCCGAAGTGTATGATCTGTTGACATGTATCTCCCACAGATTAATGGCCACAAGCCCCTTCGGCTATTCGAGCTTCGGGAGTTTCAAATCTCCACCTTCGATTTATCCAGGAGAACTTCCACCCAAAGTACACGATCTGTTGACACGTGTCCTTCTANTATCTCCCACAGATTAATGGCCACAAGCCCCTTCGGCTATTCGAGCTTCGGGAGTTTCAAATCTCCACCTTCGATTTATCCAGGAGAACTTCCACCCAAAGTACACGATCTGTTGACACGTGTCCTTCTGAATCCAATGACCACTATCCACTTTGACTCTTTAGGCTTCAAGAGTTTCAAACTCCTGCACACTCATTCCCCCTGGAATGATTTCACCCCAATATTATGGATTCCCACCACATGTTCTTATGGATCTGATGGTCCAGATATTCTCTGCTCACATTGACTTCCTTTTAGAGTGTTATACCACCAAACTTCTGGATCTCTCGCCATGTGATCTCCACAACGGATGGCTATGATCTTCTTCGGCCTTTGGTACTTTGGAATTTTTTCACACTCCACATTCAAAATCCTGAGAAGTGAATTTCAATGAAGTCTCAGATATAGCGACATGTGTCTCCTAGCGGCCAACGACCTAGATCTACTTCGACCTTCATCTCTTCGGTGATTTCACTTTCTCCTTCTCCACAAAACCTCTGAATTTCCTTCACTTTGGAGTTGTGTATCTTAACCCACCTATCCCTATGGATGATGTATGGTACCTAGCCTCTTCGATACTTTGATGAATCCTCACTCCTATGTGCACACAGAGACTTAAAGCTCGTGCACTTTGCCTAGATCCAATGATCTGGAATGATCTTTCTCCCTCCTGAATGGATCTTGATGGATAACTCGTGAGACCTTCAAATCTTCACTGCCTTTGAATATTTCTCCATGCTATCTCTCTTAAGCCCGTTCTTCCTTCAAAATTTCACTCCTTAGAGTGCCCTTTCGACATTTATTCAAAATTTGACTTCTATGAACACCTTGCAACAAGTCTCCTCTTCAACCCAACTTCTTTGTGGGCAATTGTGCATGCCTTGCAACAACTCATTACTCAAACTGATTTCTCCTTCTAAAAAAAAATAACTTAACTATGTTTCACTCACACACACCTTGCGAGGTCTTATGTACTTCATCTCAACTAGAACTTAAATCTACTCCTCCTGAGCTTCTGAGTCAAAAGACTCTATCAACACACTCATTTCGGACACCCTGCACTCCTTGAAAATGAAAGCTTCACGCTATCTCTTCTGAGTTCTAAGTCGAATCATACTTTGTCAATGCACTCCTTGTGGACAATACGCACTCCTTGCGTAAGCTAGTGGAAAAAAACTAGTGAAACCTATCTAAGGTTTCACAAATTCATACGTTCAACAATATAATTCATACATTCGTGAAGCACAAAATAATAAAGAATATTTAATCAACACAACAACACACATTTGGATCAATATCTCTTTGTTATCTTCATTCAAATGTAAATGGCTAGAACTATGATAAAAAAATCAACTAAAACACAACAATCTCCTACCAATCTGCAACAACCTCATTATGGCATACAATGCATCTACTTATACAAAAAAAAAAAAAGATTTTGGTTATGCCTGACTATCTATATTCTCGAAGAAGAAAAAATAATAGTTACTTAAGTTCCATTACATTAAAGTCTAAGAGTGAGTCCCAGATCACTCATGATCATTCAATCCCAAGAGTTTTAATCATCTTCAGTTTTCAATCAGTTCAAGAAATATTTGCGGGAAACGTTAGCGTTTAAGATTCTGAAATGATTCAATGGCATGCTAAGGCACTGAGTTCCCTCTCCACATGTGCTTATTAGTGATGCTCCTGCATCATACTCCACTACTGGGAAAATCATGAGATCCTTCTCATGGCTCCCTCTACTATGTTGTTGAGATCCTCCAGGGTCCCAAACCTGAAATTGGAGTTGTCCACTTGCTCCTCTTCCTTGATGCCTCTTCTACCTTATTGCTCCTGTAGGTCCTCTTCTGTTTCATACTTCTTAGATGTCTGCTTCTTGTGATGCTTCCAACATCAATCTCTTAATATATTCTATTTATTTTTCCATCTAGTCCATCGGCTAGCTCTTCTCCTTCATCTCATTTTGTTGCATCTCCTTTCCATCAATTTCCAACTTGACTTGTTGGATTATCTAACTTTCCATCTTTACCCTTCTCTCTAGGGCCTCGAGTTCTTCACACAGATCAATAAAATCCTTCCTATATGTTTCTCTCTCCTCTGTTGTAGGTTCACATTCCACAATTATCTCTTTCTCATCTTCTTGTCTAAAACATTTTAGCCATTCCTATGAATTCTCTTCTCCTCCTTTCGTAGATCCCAATTCTATAGTTGCCTCATGTTCATCTCCCTGGCTGAAATTTTTGAGCAATTCCATCAAATGCTCTTCCTCCTCCATCTCTTGGTCACATTGAAATGTTTGCTCTATTTCCCCCTTACCAATATGATCAATATATCCCTTCATGTTATCTTCATCTCTTGTGGCATTAGCTAGCCACTCTACTACATATTTCAGTCCTGCAATCTCACCACTAAATTGTTGCTCATTTTTCTCCTCTGACAAATTGACTTATGTCATCTCCCTTGTTGGCATATCTTCAGCTTCCTCCAGCTGCTCCTTATGCTGGAATCATGTTTCCCTTTCCATGAATCCATCCTGGAAGTCCTTTTCTAGTTCTGGATTGTTCAACCAATCCTCCAACATCTTGAGTTCTTGCTTCCATTGAGTGAGAAATTCATCTGAATGCTCCTCTTTTTCTGTTGGGCAGACACTAGTTTCTTCTCCTTCTCCTCCTCTTTGATAGTCCTTGCAGGTTGTCTTTCCTTTGTTTCACCTGCATCACGGACAAAGTTAGTTTTAAAATCATTTGGCCCCATGTCTCTTTTGGATTCATGTTGCATCATCTCCTCATGTGCAACACTCATACTAGCCATTACTGGACTGTTAGGGAGGAGTATTTGAATTCTCCCAATGATCAGAACAATCCTCTGATCCTCCCCCTCTGTGATGGAAGTATTTAACTCCTAATCATATTCACTCACATGGCCTATAACTCCACATGAATATTCATACATATGAGGCCTCTCCTTTGCCTCCATTTCATCTGTCAGCACCCCTTACTGATATGAAATCTCTTCTAAGCCCCTGAGACCTTTAGACAATCTCACCATTCCCCTGCCCACCTGGAAAATTTGTATTTCAGTCCTTCCCTCCTAGCAGTCTATGATATCTCTGGTTGATCTCATCTCATCACCCATCTAGAAATCTAAGAATTTATCTCTTCCCTCCTAGCAATTCATGAGATCTCTAGTTGATCTTATCTCCTCATCATCATTGAGGTTCTTCCCAATTTCTGGTTCACAGATGTGAATGACTTTCTCCTCAATGCCACTAAGGTTTTCAGCATGCCTCAACCACTTCCTCACTACTTGTTGTTTCCTTCTGGCTAACAAATTCTGGATAGGCCACTTCTCTTTCCTTTTCAAAGGCCATTCACATGTCCAGTGTACCTTTTCTTCCTGCTGCATATTCCATGTCATATTCTCTATTTTTTCTTCAATCTCCCTGATCTCTTTGTCTATCTTAGATTTGTTTTACTATTGGTGGTCCTTGTCTTGACCACACCGATGGCCTTCAATATCCATTTTCATCCTCTTCTTTCCATCTTGGTAATTCTCTGCATTTTTCTATCACGCAAAGAATATCCAACTTTTCCTTGCAGCCTACCTTGTTGTCCATTTGTTGTTGCATATGTGTACCCATCATTCATAGAGAATCAAACTATGTCTCCTCCTTCACTTGTTTTCTAAAGGAAAAATTAAGCTTCACCACTTGATGTTATTTGATTACCTCTTTTCACCTTTTCACCTTTTTCTATGATCCACAGAAAAATTTTAAGCTCTGCTCTGATACCACTTGATGCAGACCCCTATTCTCTCCTAGGGGATGCTCAACCTCCTAGTCAAGGATCATTAATTATTCTCAAGTTGGATCATCAACTCAAGACCTTGTTGGTATCAAACTCAAAACACATGCCATGTTATTGTCCTCGGGATTTTCACAACCACGATCTGATCATTACCAAATTACACATCGATCGACGATTCACAGTAATTGTGAGTTTCCAATGTTATCTCTCTTTATCGATGAGTTTTTTCCCTACAATCATAAAAGTGCTCACTCGAATCCCCTTTAAATATTATTCGTTGATGTCTTGTCCCGACGATATCAATGACGCTGGTAAATAATAGGTTGTGAACTAGCATGTCCGCTAATTTTTCCTCCTCTCCCCGCAATGATTCCTCATCGTCGATTTTCCCATTCTCAGATCGATGGTCATCCGCGAGCCCTTCTTTCTTAGCACCCTTTTCCAAATATCACACTAATGGGCGCTAGCTCCTTCTTACATGTGACCTTGGGCTGTGACCCAGGACTTAACCTCCTAGCGCTTTGCGACTTCGCACTTTAAACCAAGGCCATAGAAATGGTATTTAGCCTCCCTCACAATCTATGATCAAGATCCAGTTCGATACTCCACGCTTTCAAAGTTCGAAAGTTTCAAACTCCACTTTCCTCTGGAGTATTATGTACCCAAAGTTTTAGATCATCTGCCACATGTCCACCTTAAATCAATGGCTCTAGTCCACTTCGGGACTTCAGCCTTCAGAAATCTCAAATTCGCTATGCTTGCTTCTGCCCGTAGTGCTTTCACCCAGAGTCTATGATCTGTTGACACCTATCCTCCTGTAGATCGACAAATATGATTGACTTCGACTCTTTGGGCTTCAGGAGTTTTAAACTCTTCGCACTTGCTTCCTCCTGAAGTAATTCCACCCAAAGTGTATGATCTATTGACACGTACCTCCCACATATCAACGACTACAAGCCCCTTCCGCTATTTAGGCTTTGGGAGTTTCAACTCTCCACCTTTTCTTTCCCCCGAAGCACTTCCACCTGAAGTACATGATCTGTTGATGAGTTTCCTTCTGGATCCAATGAAAACTATCTACTTTCTCTCTTTAGGCTTCAAGAGTTTCAAACTCCTATGCACTTGTTCCTCCTGGAGTGATTTCACCTGAATATGATGGATTCTTACCATGTTTCCTTCTGGATCTGATGGTCTAGATATTATTCGTTCATACCTACTTCCTGTCGGAGCGCTAAACCTCCAAACTTTCAAATCTCTTTCCACGTGCTCTCTGCTTTGGCCTTCGAGACTTTGGGAGTCTTTCACACTCCACATTCCAAATCCTCTGAAGTGACTTTCCTCAAAGTCTCATATCTTCTGACACATGTATTCTAGCAACCAAGGACCTGTATCTACTTCGGCCTTCATCTCTTTGGCTATTTCTCTTTCTCCTTCTCTAGAAAACCTCTCAAGTTACTTCACTTTGGAGTTGTGGATCTTATGCCACCTGTCTCTCCATATGATGGTATGTCCCTATCCCCTTTGGTACTTCAGTGAATCATCGCTATTATGTACACACAAAGACTTAAATCTCATGCAATTTTCCCAGATCCAACAATCTGGAATGATCCCAATCCCTCCTAGATGGATCTTGAAGGATAACTCATGAGACCTTTAGAGCTTCACTCCCTTTGAATATTTCTCCATGTTATCTCTCTTGGGATTGTTCTTCCTTTGAACTTTCACTGCTTAGAGCGCCCTTTCCTCACTTAGTTGAAATTTGACTTCTCTGAACAGCTTGCAGCAAGTCTTCTCTTCAACCCAACTTCTTTGTGGGAAATTGTGCATGCCTTGCAACGGTTTGTTACTCAACCCAATTTCTCCTTCTGAGCAAAATAACTTAACTATGTTTCACTCTCACACACCTTGTGAGGTATTCTTTACTTCTTCTCAACCGGAACTTAAAGCTACTCCTCCTAAGCTTCTGAGTCAAAAGACTATGTCAACGCACTCCTTCCAGACACCCTGCAGTCCTTGCAAATGAAGATTCATGCTATCTCTTCTGATTTCTGAGTCGAATCAGACTTTATCAACATACTCCTTGCATAATCTCATGGAAAAGAAACTAGTGAAACCTATCTAATATTTCACAAATTCATATGTTCAACAATATAACTCATACATTCATGAAGCACAAAATAACAAAGAATATTTAAGAAACACAACAACATGCATTTGGATCAATATCCCTCTATTATATTCATTCAAATGTAAATGGATACAACTATCATAAAACAACAACTAAATCACAACAATATCCTACCAATCTACAACAGCCTCATTCCAATGTACAATGCATCTACTTATATATATAAAAAATTATTCCTAGGGTTCCCCCCAACTATCTATATTCTCTAAAAAGAAAAACTTATAGCTACTTAAGTTTCATTACATTAAATTCTAGGAGTGAAACTCCCAGATCCCTCATGATCATTCAATTCCAAGCATTTTGATCTTCTTCAGATTTCAATCAGTTTGAGAACAATTTTCAGGAAACACTAGCTTTTAAGATTCTGAAATGATTCAACGGTGCACTTAGGCATTGATTTTTCTATCCATGTGTTCTTGCTGACAATGCTCCTACATCACATTCCAAAATAAATGTTTTTTTGAAGTTTGGTATGGTCATAACAAGAGATTTTCACATCACCTCCTTAAGTTGTTCAAAATCTTGAGTTTCCTCTAGAGCTGAAATTTGAACCCCACATACCTTGATCTGTATACTAAATATCCTCCAAGGATTTCCTTCTGAAACGGTGTAGAAAAACATTTATAGAGAAAATGCCAAGATGACTGAGATGAACCAGCAAAACCCTAAGACCTTGAGCTATGATACCAAATGTTAAGAACCAAATATGAAAATAGCATAAAAAGCCTTAGAATAAGTACTCAATGCCTTGACAAAGAGAGTATTTCAGATAATAAGCCTCTTTGAGGGGGAAACCTCCTTATACACCACATAAATTTACAAATAGAAGATGATTCCAAATGAAAAAGTATCCTCGGTATATATAGGAGACTAGGAGTTACACTTACAACTAATGGACCCAAGATGACATAAATAAAATAACAATACTAATGTAATATAACCCAATTAAGGGGTAATGTTCCAATATTTAGGGATTAACACAATGACAGGTTGGACAAGTTGATAGTGGTAGGTTGGATATGGTGACAGGTTGAAAGGTTACAAGTTGATGTTGCAATGATTGTGGTAGTTACATTTGGTCTACAATTATACTTCAGGGCCATAGGACGGGGAAAATAAATCGGGTTGTAGCCTCCTTCCGATTGGAACCAGAGAATCAGGGAGTTGTAGCTTCCTTCAAGTTGGACCCTAAGAACTAAGTTGTTGTAGACACCTTTCATTTGGATTCGAAGAACCCAAGGATTTGT
>JASDQU010010397.1:68072-81729 GCA_032191745.1 Picea mariana | reverse complement strand
TTTGCTTATGTTGAATAAAAATATTGATTATCTCTCATTATTGGTGATAATATTCATAATTCTTCAGGAGTGTCTATTTACCATGTTTGAGCAACTTTTGCAGTTAGAACAAATTAAGGGACTTGTAATTGGTATTAATATCCATCTCATCTAGACACCAAGTTCTTAAGGAGAAGCACAAGATCAACGTGAGAATCCCTTTTCCATTGATGTAAAAGGGGGAGAGTTGAAAATAGGGGGAGAGTTTCAAAGAGTGGGAGAATTATTTCTATGCCTAGTGGATTATGTGTTTTGTTGCAAGATTTCCATCAATGACAAAGGGGGAGATTGATGGAATTATTTTAATTTATTTCAAAGGATTTACGACATTACAATACACTCAAAACTTCTAAGATTGATTGATATATATATATATATATTAAAAAATGGGTGCATGTGAAAAAGTAAAAAGTGAAATGGTGGTTTCAAACACATGGATTTGGAGTATTTTCCCATAGTATTGGGAATTCATTATTTTATTAATGTACATGTCCCTTCATGAATGGTTATGAAAAAGTATAAAAAGAGAAAGTATTGAGAGAAAGTTTTTGTGTGAAAAAAGGATGAGCAAAGATTGAATATCATTCCAAAAGGGAAGAGTTGTGAAATCAGTTTCAGGTCACCTTGGAATTTTGACAATACGTTATGTTCTAGGATGTTTCAAAACTTCAAATTTTGAAGAGATGGAGGTGAGATCATGGTTTACATGTGGTAAAAATTCCAGATGTTGGTTCACTACACTTCCATAGATATTCCTTGTGGAAGTTAGGGTTCCTAAATTCTCCTAAAATTAGTTTCAAATTGGTCAAACTGGAACTTTCTCTATAACTTTCGTTTTGAGATGTTTCAGACCTTGAATTTTTTCATAGATGGAGGATAGATCTCTAGGTACATGTGATAAAAAAATTAGATGTTGGTTATCTACACTTTGATAGATATGCTCTATGTAAGTTAGGGTTCCTGAATGCTCCTAAAATTCATTTCAAACAAGAAAGTTTAACATTTTCACTATAACTCATTTTCTAGGACTCTTCGGACTATAAATTTTTAACAAAACACAAGAGACATACAAAAATACCCCAGTTAAAATAAATTTAGATGTTTTTTCCTTTCTCTTTCAGGGATATTCTCTATGGAAGTTAGGGTTCTTGAATTCTTCTAAAATCCATTTCAAACAGGTTAGTTTGGAATTTTTAATATAAATTATTTTTTGGGACTCTTCAAACTGAGCAATTATTACAGAACAAAGGAGACATACAAATTCTAGATGTTGGTTCATTGTACTCTCTTATATGTTCTCTATGGATGTTAGGGCTTTTGAAGGGTCCTGAGATCAGTTTAAAACATGTCAGTTTGGAATTTTCACTATAACTCCTTTTCTGGGACTCTTTAGACTGTGAAAATTTCAAGGAATAGAGGAGACATACAAAAGCACCTCAGGTAAAAATTTAAATTTGAATTTGAAAAAAAAGGATACACGGCATGTTCTACAATTTTGTTCTTGGGAATATTCACAGAACAGCAAGATTTGGGAAAGTGGCAATTTGGAAATCCAAATTTTGGTTCGACCTGGCAATGGAAGAAGTAGTGAGCAAACCTAGTGAAGGGAAAAAAAATGAGAAGACCTGGTAAATGAAGAAGCAAAGAGCATACCTGATGAAGGAAGAAATAGAAACTAGACTTAGTGAAGGTTGGCGAAGCTAAAATATTGGTGTCTCTTGTTATGTTGGTTCTTATAAGTGGGGATTGGTGTCTCCAGTGGATTTGTGTATACGAATATCTGTAAGATATTGGTGTCTCTATCTAAGTTGGTGCTTAGTGTTGTGGGTTGGTGTCTCACTTAGATTTATGTCTATGAACATCTGTAAGATATTGGTGTATCTTGCTAAGTTAGTGCTTAGTTGTAGGAGTTGGTGTCTATGAATATCTATAAGAGTAGGTTGGTTCCTACTGATATTTGTACCAATGGGGATTACTGTCTCCAATAGGTTGGTTCCAACAAATATTTATAACAGTAGGTTGGTTCCTACAAATAATTATAAAGATAATTTTCATGGTTTTCTCCCGAAATGGTTTCCACGTAAATCTTGTGTTCCATGTTCTATAGTTAATAGATATCATATGTGAATTTTTTCTTATGGTTGATGAATGTTTGAAAAAGTAAAAAATTGTTTTATATTGATTCACCTACCCCTCTGAGTATAAGTGTGTGATCACTATAAATAAATATAAGAGGCTTTTTTTGAGGATCCAATAGTCTTGATAGGGGTGTTACCTACTCTATATAGTGTAGATAAATCCCAATGAGAATTGTGTACAACTAATTCTTCTTTGTTGTGTGTCTCATGCAAAAAAATCTCAATGGTAATGTTGATGCAATAAAATGTTCCATGCCATCAAGGAGGATTACTCGATGACGGGTCTCAATTACATATTCTCTCATTTGGTATGGAAATATACACCAGTATGTGGGCCTATTTTTCTGCTAACTAAATGGATTTATATCCAAAAAAAGACTTTCTAGATTAAGCTATTTTAAATCCTAACTGAATTTCTAATCTATTATGTGTATGAAATCACATTATAACCTCTAACTATTCCTAATATAATAGTAACATATATCAATTGCAAGTGTATAGTTTTATTATTGAAAGTTAAAAATAATTCATAACTCTCAACATAAACCTTACTAACATATTAAAATGACAAGAATGAGGAAGAATCCACACACAAATGATAAATAGTATGAACCTGCAATCTTATCCATGACCAATGAATAACATTAAACTAATTCCCATGACTAAGAAGAATGTACAATAAAAGAAATCAACAAGCTGTAATATTGAGAAATAATAAACTGTTAAATAAATTGGTGATGAATTTATTTTTCATTATATTCAATATTCAGAAAATAGTTTCTTAAAAAGAGATATAAGAAAAGTGACTATCCTTTCAATCATTCATTTAGCTTAGTAACAGTATGCAATTCTAAATTCTATATTTTCCGACCCCCGATTCTAAAGAAAGAATCCCCTTTTATAATAAATCATGTGGGATGACATTCAATTTCTCTATGGTCCAGATCAGAAGAAGGGGTCTTTGTGGTCCAGATCAGAAGATCAAAACAAGAGAAGAGTCCATGAACAAGAACTGGCGATTCTTATGAAGTGAGGGTGGAATGGTGGAGAGTGGAAGGATTCATATCCTTTACTAATTGAAGTGTAATTTAAAGGAGTCGGTGCTTCCTGGGGTTGGTGCCATAAAGTTAAGGGGGTTGGTGCTTCCTAGGGTTGGTTCCCTAAAGATAAGGGATTTGGTGATTCCTAAGGTTGGTTCCCTAAAGAAACAAGGGAGTTGGTGCTTCCTAGGATTGGTTCCCTGAAGATGTGGATTTGTGTCTCCTAGAGTTGGTTCTCTAAAAAGGATTGGTGTCCTTCACTATTCTTCATAAAATCCTTGTAATTCCTATTAATTATATTTATATAATTGATTTTACAAAGAAGTCTATTATTGATCTATTGTGGTGATTAACAAAATATAAAAGTAACTACTAATTGTTAAAAAAGGGTAATATTGATTCACCCCCCCCCCTCAGTATTCCAACAATCATGGTAGTACTGGATCGCCTAAAAAAATATTCCCATTTTTTCTCTCTTTCTGATCATTTTAAATCAAGTACAGTAGCCGCAACATTCATGGAAATAGTTCAAAATCTGCATGGAGTCCCCAAGAATATTGTAAGTAACAAAGACCCAATTTCCACTGGAAAATTTTCGACCAAATTATTCTCTTGTTTGGGTATTGAATTGGCTCATAGCTCATCTTACCATCCTCAATATAATCGAAAAATAAAGAGTAAATTCCTATAAAGATATCTTCATTGCTTTGTATTTGATAAACAAACACAATGGGTCAAGTGATTTCCCTTGGCACAATGGTGGTACAACACATCCTTCATTACTTCATAAAACATGTCCCTATTTCTATCACTTTATGGATATCATCCTCCATTCATCACATATGCCTTGAAATGAAATTTAAAGGTTGAGGCAGTGGAGGAAAACATAAGGAAACAATAAGAGCTTCCCAAACTATTGAAGGACAAGTTGGTTATGGCACAAAATAGGATGAAACAAAAATCATATCAAAATTATAGAAAAAATAAATTTGAAGTGGGGGATTGGGTAATTTTTAGGCTACAACAATATAAATAGATTTACCTCAAGCAACAAAACAAGGACAATAAATTATAACCCAAAAATTATGTCCCCTATAAGGTGTTTCAAAGGATCGAAAGTATGGCTTACAAATTAGAGTTGCCTCCATATTCACATGTACATCAAGTATTCCATGTTTCTTCTTTAAATAAGGTANAATTGAGCAATTACTTAGTACCTCATAAAAGAAGAACAAGAACCATATCAAGATGAAAACGTAGAAGCAACAAAACAAGGACAATAAATTATAACCCAAAAATTATGTCCCCTATAAGGTGTTTCAAAGGATCGAAAGTATGGCTTACAAATTAGAGTTGCCTCCATATTCACATGTACATCAAGTATTCCATGTTTCTTCTTTAAATAAGGTAATCAATGACAATATCCTAGTCCAAATTGTTTTACCAGATATTAATTAAGATGGAAAAATCAAACTAGAACTAGAAGAAATCCTTGAAACAAGGATTAAGTCGCTATGAAATTGAGCAATTACTTAGTACCTCATCAAATGGAAGAGGTAAGTGTTATCATTATTGATAGTGTGTTGGCATTGATGGAAACATGAGTAAAAAATGTACAGTAATTTGAGAAAAATGAAGATCACCTTGGGGTAGAGGAAGATTACCTAGTGGTAGAATCAATTCGTGATCAGTGTTGATCACTATAGGATCAACAATGATCCTATGATTCTAAACCTCAGGAGAGGTAACATGAAGATAATCCATGTACAAAAAGAATAACAAAAGCACAAGGAATTAATATCTCAGGAGGGTTAGCAACTGAATATCAGTGCATAAAAGAAGGCACAAATAGTTATTAAAATCTCAAGAGAAATAGAAATGAACATATTAGAAGAAAGAAATGTTAATCAAAGCTCAGAAGTAGGAGTGCATTGAAGAAACACTATCGGGATTGAAATCCCCACAGTAAAACTCCAAAAGAATCAAGGAGGATTTATGTCCACTGATGTAGTTTTCAAGAAAAATCAAGATCTTTAGATCAAGGGGAAGTTAGAGGTTAGGAAGAATTAAATCCCAAAAATCAAATTGAGATAAATAATACTCAACCGTATATCATTGTAAAGAAGAGGATAATTGTGGTCATCTGTTGAAGATTTGTGAATGATTTAGATCATGAGATCTAGATTAAATCTATACCGTCAGATCGATGAATAAGAGTCATGGACCATTGATTGTGGAAATAACTTACACATGGTCATCTTAGTATTGACCACTTCAGATAATATCGATCGAAGGAATTTTTCATGAAGGAATTTTAGTCGAAGCGGAAGTTAAAAAAAAAAAGTAAGCCGTCGGATCTAAGGAGCACTTTGATATCAATGATCGCCCTCAGATCAGGGTTGCGTAGCAACATTTAACTATGATTCTGACCACTTTGATGAAAAGAAGCCAAGAAATTATGAATTCACCCCAAGGTCGGAGCCCTAAATTTCTGAAGTAAATGAGGGCCATCACATCTGGACATGCATGGTGATTATTGGATCAAGATAGGCAGGTCCAATTGTGGTCAACTTTGGTGCTCACCACTTCGGTGAAAAAGAGTTTAGAACATATGAGTTCACTCGAAGGATGGAGCTCTGAAGTCACAAAGTAATACATGTGACACACACATTGAGAGACCACATCATTATAGTCCATGTTAGCAAGACCACGTTGGCAAGGACATGTGGTGCATTTAGATGGTGACAAGTTTCAAGGTCCAATTGGAATTTTAGGTATGCCTAAGTCAAAAATCTAAGTGACACATGGTAGCCACTCATCCAATTCCACATCAGTAGTGATGTCAACAAGCTACGTCACTGTGGGAGTATGTCCTTCAGGGAAAACTAGTTTCTATCACCAACAACTGCCCAAAGCACCAAAGGATGAATTCATTCTAAACAATTGATCAAGCATGGGTAAAGAACAAGGATAGGAGTCATTCACATTTTTTGATCTGAGATACATATCAACGAGTACAAGATATTACAGAAGTCAACCAAAGAGGTTTGGAATACCACTGTTCCAAGCTCCAAAATGATTTGCGTATGACTCACTCGGTTTATGTTTCTAAGGTTGGAAGAATATTTATCCCTCATGAAAGTTTAAACTTTGAAACAAATCCTAACCATCCATCTCAACCTTTGATTAAGTCATAGCCATTGGATTAAGACAGTGGAAGGATAGTGTAACGATTGAAGCTAGACTATTTATTTGGTTTTGGGAATCATGAAAACCATTGGATCAACCATTGTGAGAGGTAACTGCTTTGGGAATTTCAACTTTGGAAGATTGGATTCTTGTAAGAGAGAAAACGCTCAAAGGCTGAAGTCCGGAGGACTAGGTTCCAACCCCCGGTCATGAGTTATGAACACATAATGTATGAGGCATCGGGAAAATCACTTAAATTATTAAACTCATGGATCTAGATCTTGGACATGTGAGGGGTATTAAGCAGGGAAGTGCTAATATGTACTCTGGCGTAATCTGTTCCAAAGGAATTGGAAGATTGCAAAATTTAGAGTCCCAAAACTCCGAAATCCTGAAGAGAATGAGAACCGTCCACTCAACTACATATTAAGCTCGGGTCGTCGACTTGTTTGAAACCTATGGACAAGCCAAGATCTTTCATTGAAAAAAATATAAAATATCAACCATCTGAAATACTTCGATGAAATGTACTCTGGGAGGCTTGAATAACTGGAAACACCGAAGGACAAAGTTCCAAAGTAAAAGAAATTCATTCATATCAATGTCCAACGTGACCATTGATCTTGGTAAATAATTAAGCACATGTTTTTATTATCACCTAGCCAACGCCTATGGTCATATGGAATAGAGGTTGCATAATGTTTTTGTGCAAAATTTAACACATAGAGTAAGAGTTTTATCTCGGTCAAAAGGGAACATTGAACTAGATAGGATTTGGATTTTGTCCTAATTTATCATAAGTAATCTAATACATGCAATGCATTGTAAATCTAATCGAAAAGATCAAATATGATATGTTGAAAGAACTAGGGATGCAACATAATCTTACTAAGGAAATAAAAAAGGCATGAGATCGAGTTAAAAGAGATCGATCCATACTTGTGATCGATTTATGAAAAGTACTCTCACCAAATTGAAAATCCTTCATGATAATGTTTGAATAATCATAGAGAAAAAAAAATGTTGTTATTTTTAATGAAGAGGTGCGATGGTCCAAACAAAGGGACACAATGCCTCATCATTCACACCAGTTGGAAGACTATAAAAACAAGAAATAATGGTGAGAAGACAGTTTCTTGGTGGATTAAATATATGTGTATATATAATGGATTGAATGGAAGTTCATTCTATCAGGTTCGCATCTGTTGACAAGCTAAGTCTTGTTATGAAGATTGGATTCCTCACATCTTAGTTGGATCTTAAATCAACAAGTTGGGTATTGTTATGAGGGTTGGATTCCTCATTTCCCAAATGGATCTAAGAAATACAAGTTGGGTCTTGTATCAGAGAGTTGGATCTCTCATATTCAGTTGAAGTCAAAGATATTATAGGATTGATTTTATATGTATGTATACAATTTAAATAAATAAAAGAAATATATTATATCTACTTCATATAGTTTGGGTTTTAGATGTTTATGAATAATTAATTGAGCATCATGTCTTATTCAATTAATTTAGTTAATCTATGAAAGTGTGAAAAGTAGCCAAAAGTTCTAGACATTGATTCACCCCCCTTCTCAATGTCAAGTGTACATTTCAACAATTGGTATAAGAGCGGGTTCCTTCTACAAAGTTTAAACACTGGAAGGTAGATTCTGAAGAAATGGGTGGACACATGTCTCTCTCCACAAATGAAGCTCCCTTATTTGATGGAACAGATTATTCTTCATGGAGGGAAGATATGAAAAGATACATGAAGTCAAGAGGATCTAGAGTTTGGGATTCAGTATTAAGTAATATGTGGCACTTAAACACCTCAAAGAACAAAACAAAATTTGTAAAAGAAGAAAAGAAAAATAATTCAATAGAATTAAAAGCAATCCAGGATGGATTTTCAAACGAAGTCAAAGGAAAGATGAGGCACTACAAATCTACTAAAGAATTATGTCTCTAGTTAGAAGAATGTTATCAAAATAAAACACAAGAATAAGAGAATTCATGTTAGAATAAAGAAAAAAACTCAGAAGAAGAAAATCAATATCAAGATAAAGAACAAGATAATAAAAGGAGAATTTGCTAAGAACCAAATAACTAAATAGAAAACCACCACAATAGATATAGAAGAACAACTATCAAACCCTTAGGGTACAGAAACACCAAACAACAGATCCTATTATGGAAGGGACCCTCTCATGTTCAATTGCTTCTTCGAGGAGGCATCCTTATATTGAGCTACAACTCACAATACAATACTTTCCTTCATGTCCCATTACATTTCTTGAACCCCTTTATATAGTGCTACCAACCACCTATGAACATTCTAGAGGAGGAACATTCTATAAGTAGAAACTTCTAAGAATTCCTCTTACATTTATTATATCTAACTACCATAGTAGGCCTTATTTAATACTATAGTGGACCTAGTCCAATTTACATTGAATGGCCTCTACTATTATAACTATGGTCCCTTCACCCCCCCTCCTACCTCTCTAGCTATCTAAAATTCCATCCCCCTTATGAAAGTAGTGTCACCAATGCTTGATGTACAACCATATACCAGGGTCCCATGGATAAGTGTAGACCATGGTGTTAAAGTAGACTAGAGAACCAGGGTCCCATGGAGAAATGAAAACCATCATGTTGAATTATCACAACTTCCATTGTGAACTAGGGTAACATGTCCAAGTACTCATGTGAACTCTACGTGGAAGATATTTGAACTTAAGAACCAGCTAAAAATAATACTTCAAAGATCTACATTGATCATGCGGATCCAAATATGTAGATCCCTCCATATCCACAAAATCATTTGAATAACACATTAGTGTTGGAGAATACTAAAAAATAGTGTGCATAGAAGGAACTAGACTTATCTCCATAATGTTCTCTACATGAGGTGAAGGAGAGTCATCAAATAAAATATGGAAGTGGTTTTCATCCAAGAAATGACAACTATCCATATACCAATCATCATAATTGTCCTCCAAATCATACCAAGAATACACTTCTTGATGATATTCATTCATGATGTTCATCAAAGTACATTCCTCCTTCATGCTCACTAAGGAATTATGAATACTATGAAAATCATCCCTGATACCTTCTTGAGTGTCATGCATTTGGGAATTGAATGCTTCAATCATGTGTAGAATTTCCTTGAGTTAAGAGTGCATATCCATTGGAAACACCACATATAATGTACCAAAAAAAAGATATCAAAATTATCTATCCAATGGCACTGATCTGGTAGCAATCTGAGCACCCTATGAAAAGTTATGAACTCTGTAGTCTCGCAGTCGTCACGAAAACCCCCCAAAAATAGTTGATTTTCAATCAGCTATATCTTCACTTCCGTAACTCCGATTTAGACGATTTGTTTTTTGAAATTCGGTGAAATTGTGAGAGGAACTCAGATATATAATTTGTTTGGGAAAATTATGCCTCCATATTCTATAGAAATAAAAAAAACCGTTGTGTCGTCCATGGAAAAAACCCTTAAAAATTCCAGATTTTAAAATGTCTATATCTTGACTTCCCGAACTCCATTTCGGGAGATTTGTTTTTAAAATTGGGTTTTTTTCCGAGAGGAAAACATATCTACAACCTGTTTCTACAAAGTTTTCACAAAAATATACAGAAATTTTCTAGAATGTCGGGGCCCTCTTTTTTCTTCTCCGAAAAAAAACTGCAAAAATAAAAATAAATATTTTCCCACATCATGTGCCAAGGAAAGTGCTCTGATACCACTTGTTAAGAACCAAATAAATAAATAAAAAAACACCACAATAGATATAGAAGAACAATATGAAAAATGTATTTTATTGCTATCAAACCCTTAGGGTAGGGAAACACCATACAATGGATCCAATTATGGAAAGGACCCTCTCCTTTTCACTTGCCTCTTCGAGAGGGAATCCTTATATTGACCTACAACTCACAATACAATACTTTCCTTCATGTCCCGTTACATTTCTTGAACCCCTTTCTATAGTTCTACCAACCACCTATGAACATTCTAGAAGTAGAACCTTCTAAGAAGTCCTCTTACATTTGTTATATCTAACTAACATAGTGGGACTTATTTAATACTATAGTGGACCTAGTCCACTTTACATTGAATGGCCTCTATTATTATAAATATGGTCCCTCCAAGCCCCCTCACTACCTCTCTAGCTACCTAACAAAATTCCAATCAGATTGAATAACATAATATGGAGAAAGAGATTTCTAATCATAATGAAATGCATGATTTGATGCAACTCCCTGTCATCAAAAAGGATAAACTCATCAAGTATTTAATTCAATCCTCAGTCATAAATGAAGGAAATAATTCCATCAAGGAATTAATTCATAACTCAGTAAGAACTAAAGAAATACTACATAATATTAAGACTGATGTTAGAGTTGCAATAGAAGAGATTCATATGGAACCAAGAAATGGTGTATATACTAAAGTGTCTGTGGAGACTCTTGATAATATTGAGTACATAGTTATGTGAAATTTTGAAGAGTTGGAGAAACTTCAAAATAAAGATTTGTTGCTACTACAACAGTTAGATCAATCTAACCATGAAAAGCATGAGAAAAATATTTAGCTAGAAAACAAAGAAGAAAAAATCAAAAGATTGAAGACCAAAGTTGCTAATCTAAAAAAATAAATGGAAGAATTAAGGACACATGACAATAAAAGAAAAGAAGTACTAGATAAGACAAAAGAAATTATCATCTGTCTAAAAACTCAACTTGAATAAACTAAGAAAAATGAAGAATCCCAAAAGATCCAATTAACTAAAAGAGAAGAATCATGTCACGTGTTGGAATTGGAAATTATTGACATCAAAAAGATAAATGAAAGTAATAATGCAACTCTAATGATTCAAATTGAAAAATATAATAAAAATGAATAAAAAAATAAGATCCAATTAACTGAAAAGGAAGAATCACTCTATGGGTTTGAATTGGAATCCACCAACCTCAAAAGGATTCAGTTAGAAAACAAGGAAGAAATCAAAAGATTGAAGAATGAAGTTGTTGATATAACAAGAGATATAGAAGAATTAAAAAAATATGACAAAACTAATAACTGCACATAAGTCTTGGATGATACAGAATAAATAATCATCAATCTAAAGACTCAACTTGAAGGAGCTAAGGAAAAATAAGAAGCCTTGAAGATTCAATTGACTAAAAAGGAAGAAACATGTTATAGCGGGAAAACCCCCCTATGGAATACACTAGGGTTCAACATGTAGGCAGATCTAACCATATAAAAGTCTCCTAATTTTTATAACTACCCCGAATATACCCCACATTCATGCATGAAATACAAAGTGAAAATATCAGGTAACTTTACCTTTTAACTCTGCATCTGGTGTCGATCCTTTTGCGCTTGATTGCTCTACTAACTACAAGCCTGCTCCCAAGTCTGGCCTACATTCACAAATAGTAAATAGGGAACTAAAAACATGCATATAATATATAAATCATGGGTTATATGTCAGTATAAAACATAAATCAAACACAGATATTTGACACATCATATTTCGGGACAAAAAAAGTATTCCTTTTATTGATATCACAATGTTTACTTACAATGAGATCGGCGAATGATCTACGAACCTGGTCTGAGATCCTCTTCAACAAGATCCAATTATACTTCCATGTATATTTCTCCTCTCACACTTCTTCTATGGAAATGGCATAGGATTATGATGGAGGAAAAAGCGCAAGAATGGGCAATTCTGATGCAAATCTCACAAGGTGGCTACAAATTCTTGGGGCAAGGAGGGGATGTGAAATGGGCAGAGTTTCACTGTTCTTATGCTTATCTGGAATGAGACACAAACACCTCCTTTTATATGAAAAAATGATGGCTATTCGGTTTGGAAACGGGCTATAGGCGGTGGGACAGTTGGAAAACTACTCAATAGCTTGTAATCTCAACGAATTCCTTGCAACTTTTTAATTTTTGCAACTTTTGTGGGTATAGGCGAGTTGTAATGGTGCAGCTAGCATACATACACAAGATTTGGTGGTGTAGAAAGCATGTGTACATGGGCAGTAGTGATGTAGGGCACGTACATCTTAAAAAATAAGGTTTTTAAGAAGAGTTGCTCAGTGATGGCTTGGCAAAAATAGCAAGAGGGCCAAATGACAGGTATACATGTATGGTTAAATTTAGGGTTATAACAGATGCCCCCTAATGTGTTATATCAAAATATCATCTGATGGCCGAAATACATTACAAAATATTCACCAACGCACGAAGCGAGTGAGCCCGAGACCAGAATTCGGGAGGTGACATCTGCAAAAATAATAATTGTCTCACCGAGGTGGGCATACCCATGCTCAGGATGAAATAAATCATGGCTTCCAATCAAATACACTACATATCCATGTCATATAACTATAGAAAGTGTAGCCGCAAGAAATACACAACATATCTACATCTCAAAATCAAAGATATACATGTATAGTATCCATCTTTAAGAAACCAAATGATGCCCGATGGCTGGAGATGAGGCCTTCAGAGCTCGAGAAATGACTTCAAGATATTAAAAACTTAGGTAGGAGTGTAATTTGATTGTACGAATTCACTACCCATAGGTCTTCAATAGCTCGTCCGAGAACAAACAAGAGGATCTTGGTGATTAGATAGAGAACTTGACTAATTTCGAACAAGGACTTGATTGGAATTTTGGGATGGTCAGGCATGAGGATAAGAGACAAACTACAGAAAGGTCGACTCAAGTTGGGTAAAACTTCCCTTGGATAGAATCACAATAGATGATCTGACTCATGCAGCATGACATTGACATAAGTTCACGATGCAGGAGGCAACACAAACTCTCTATGTGTTTGGAAGGATAACCAAACAGAGGAGGACACAACTTTATGTAGCGATAAAAACTTCCTAAGTTCATATTAAATCCCAAATCTTGACAACAAATGAAAGGATGTGATTTTTCCAAGGGCGATTCATTGTGCTACCATAAAAAGAAAATAAATATCCCGTCCTCTTTTTGCGATATATTTGATTTTTTTGTCTTTTTCAATATTTTGAAAGAGCTTGAAAAAGAATAAAAGAATGCTACGTCACAAAGGAGGAATGAGTGTCACAAGAATACTAGTTCCAAGCACAAGGAACATACTAATTCTCATAGCATGGAGACATGTGCAGGGAAAGGACACTCGGGGAAAATTCCTCCATTGGTCAAGGTGTCAGGTCGCAGAGGGAAAGTGCTACAAG
>JASDQU010010397.1:36202-58462 GCA_032191745.1 Picea mariana | reverse complement strand
CGGGAAAACCCCCCTATGGACTACACTAGGTTCAACATGTAGGAAGATCTAACCATATAAAAGTCTCCTACTTTTTATAACTACCCAGCATATACCCCACATTCATGCATGAAATACAAAGTGAAAATATCAGGTAACTTTACCTTTTAACTCTACGTCTGGTGTCGATCCTTTTGTGCTTGATTTCTCTACTGACTACAAGCCTGCTCCCAAGCCTGGCCTGCATTCATAAACAATAAATAGGGAACTAAAAACATGCATATAATATATAAATCATGGGTTATATGTCAGTATAAAACATAAATCAAACATAGATATTTGACACATCATATTTGGGACAAAAAAAGTATTTCTTTTATTGATATCACAATGTTTACTTACAATGAGATCAACGACTGATCTACGAACCTGGTTTGAGATCCTCTTCACCAAGCTCCAATTATGCTTCCATGTATCTTTCTCCTCTCACACTTCTTCTATGTAAATGGCATAGGATTATGATGGAGGAAAAAGCGCAAGAACGGGCAATTCTGATGCAAATCTCACAAGGTGGCTGTAAATTCTTGGGGCAAGGAGGGGATGTGAAATGGGCAGAGTTTCACTATTCTTATGATTATCTGGAATGAGACACAAAAACCTCCTTTTATATGAAAAAATGATGTCTATTCGATTGGGAAACGGGCTATAGGCGGTGGGACAGTTGGAAAACTACCCAATAGCTTGTAATCTCAACAAATTCCTTGCAAATTTTTAATTTTTGCAAGTTTTGTGGGTATAAGCGAGTTGTAATGCTGCAGTTAGCATACGTACACAAGATTTGGTGGTGCAGAAAGCATGTGTAAATGGGCAGTAGTGATGTAGGGTATGTACATCTTAAAAAATAGGGTTTTTAAGAAGAGTTGCTCATTGATGGCTTGGCAAAAATAGTAAGAGGGCCAAATGCCAGGTATGCATGTATGGTGAAATTTAGGGTTATAACAGATGTCCCCTAATGTGTGATATCAAAATATCATCTGATGGCCGAAATACATTACAAAATATTCACCAATGCACAAAGCGAGTGAGCCCGAGACCAGAGTTCGGGAGGTGACATCTGCAAAAATAACAATTGTCTCACCGAGGTGGGCATACCCATGCTTGGGATGAAATAAATCATGGATGCCAATCAAATACACTACATATCCATGTCATATAACTATATAAAGTGTAGCCGCGAGAAATACACAACAGATCTACATCTCAAAATCAAAGATATACATGTATAGTATCCATCCTTATGAAGCCAAATGACGCCCGATGGCTAGAGATGAGGCCTTCAGAGCTCGAGAAATGACTTCAAGATATTAAAAACTTAGGTAGGAGTGTAATTTGATTGTACGAATTCACTACCCATAGGTCTTCGACAGCTCGTCAGGGAACAAACAAGAGGATCTTGGTGATCAGATAGAGAACTTCACTAATTTTGAACAAGGACTTGATTGGACTTTTGGGATGGTCGGGCATGAGGATAAGAGAAAAAATACAGAAATGCCAACTTAGGTTGGGTAAAACTTCCCTTGGACAGAATCACTACAGATGATCTGACTCATGCAGCATGACATTGACATAAGTTCACGATGCAGGAGGCAACACAAACTCTCTATGTGTTTGGAAGGATAACCAAATAGAGGAGGACACAACTTTATGTAGCGAGAACAACTTCCTAAGGTCATATTAAATCCCAAATATTGATGACAAATGAAAGGATGTGATTTTTTCAAGGGCGATTCATTGTGCTACCATAAAAAGAAAATAAATATCCCGTCCTCTTTTTGGGATATATTTGATTTTTTTGTCTTTTTCAATATTTTGAAAGATCTTGAAAAAGAATAAAAGAATTCTACATCACAAAGGAGGAATGAGTGTCACAAGAATACTATTTTCAAGCGCAAGGAACATACTAATTCTCATAGCATGGAGACATGCGCAGGGAAAGGACACTCGGGGAAAATTCCTCCATTGGTCAAGGTGTCAGGTTGCAGAGGCAAAGTGCTACAAGGCTTGCGTATAAGGCATGCTTCAAAGATTCGGTTGAGAGAAACATGGATTCAGCATTAGGCCAAAGACACAGGAATGCAATTGTGATTAGCAAGACATGATGAAACCCCCTTCAATGTATTTTTCATGAGCCCAAAGAAGGTAAGCTCGGTGGTTTTTTCACGTTTAGAGAGTCTAAAAAAATGTAAAAGAAGACTCCATTGGTGTACCTTTTTCGAAGGTAGTCTAGTCGGTTTGAAAAATAGGTAAACTAGCACTGGAAAGACATCTATTCAAAACCATTTTAACGAGTGTGACAAAGACAATATCACTCAACATTCTTTTTAATTTTAAGGATTTTGAAAAGATCCTAACTATGGACTCACAACCTTTTTCTAGATTTAGTCCCCTTAGCCCAAAAAAGTATAAAATTTACTGAGGAGAAATCTCCTGGCAAGATGAATATCCCAAGGTGTACCTTTTTCCTCCTTAATCCATAGGCCGAAAAAAGGGGTAAACTCAAACCAGTAGATGTTCTTTTGTACTAATTTAACTAGTGTGAATGAGCAATGTCACTTGACGATCTTTTCAATTTTAAGGAGTTTGAAAAGAGCTTAACTATGGACTCTGTAGGGGATGTTCTTCTGGACCAATTTAACGAGTGTCAAGGAACAAGGTCAATCGATGATCTTTTCAATTTTAGGGAGTCTGAAAAGAGCTTAAATATGGACTTTGTGGGGGTTCCTTTTTTGTAAATTTAGTCCATCAGACCCGAAAAAGGGTTAAACTTATACCTGAGAATACTCTTCTAGCGAACCAAAGTTCCTAGAGTATAGCTTTGTTCGTAAAAAATGACCATCCAGACCGAAAAAGGGATAAACTACCACCAAAAAAACATGCCTTCAAGTTTTAGTTTGGTGAGCGTGAAGGACAACAAGATTGCTCGACATTCTTTTCATGTTTATAGAGTCTAAAAAGGGCTTAAAGAAGACTCTAGTGGGCTATGACTCATGTATGAAACTAGTTCAGGTAGAGCCAACTGCTAGGCTTAGACCAGGAGTCTCTTCAATATTCAACTTGGAAAGTCTCCCAAAAGGGAAGAAAACAAAAACCACGATGTAAGTCCTACCATGGTATAGAAACTATAGTCATAGCTTCAAGGATAGCTTCATCTTAAGGCAATTCAAAATCCAATAAATCATGCAAACGAGGGTCGACAGTCCCAAATGGTGAAGTCAACTAGCCATATTCCATATAACGATGGAGTCTCTGACTAGGACTCGTAGAGTCTATCAGCGAAGAATCACAAGCACGAGGGCTTGAGGATATACAAACAACGAGATCAAACTCAGAAGGAGACTCAAGATCACTTAGACCTAGAGGGGGAAGCAAGGGATCCCATGCCCCCATTGGATAAACCAATGGATCAATTATTGAGACCAAGTCTCAAGAAGGAAAAAATGATTGCATAGGTTCTCACTCAAAAGCAATTGAACACCGAGGATAAGATGCCACAAAATTAACCCATGGAGGGGTAGAGTCTACACAAACACTAGGAACATATAAAGGGGTATCCTAAAATAACATCAAATTAGGATGGTTATTATCAAATGTAATATGGTCTATAGTGACAATGCTTCCATTATGAGGGAAATGCATCACCCGGAAGAGCGTAGACACCACAACATTCATAGCATATACATAATCACACTCGAGAATCATATTGAAACTTAATGGGCCTTGCACCACTATAACATCAACAAGGACAGTCTTCCCACCTAACATGATAGGCAACTGAAGAAGAACCCCCAAATATTCACTAGTATGTCTTTCAAAAGCCAACAACTCATGCGAAACAGACACAAGCTCAAGAGACCCCAAGAATTTTCAAACCGAGGAGGATAAAATACTTGTAGACGCTCCTTCATCCACAATACATCGATAAATGTTTGTTGAATTAACTTCAACCCTTATTTGAAAGGGCGTGGAAGAAGGAAGACGAGGCTCAACAAGGTCATTCCAATCAAAGGAAACTATCTTAGGGCTTGGAGGGGGTGTGCTCGAAGTGAGAAAAATGCCCCCTTCTTCTGAAAGCACTGAACTGGAAATGCTAGAAACATACTCAGTAGACACATCACTCCCCAAGAGAAGAGTGGGATCAAGCGAAGATTGCATCGGCATGACCACTTTAGTAGAATCGACACTCTTCAAGAGAAGTGTGGGATTAGCCGAAGATTGCATCAATGTGACTACTTTCTCAACCAATGGTTGAATGGGTTGTGAGACATTATGGTCTAAAGGCACCTCAACCCCAAAAAGAGGGTTGGGATCAGCCGAAGACTGCATCATCATGACCACTTTCTCAACCAATGGTTGAATAGGCTGCGAGACAACATGGTCTAAAGGCACCTCACCCCTCAAAAGAGGATTGGAATCAGTCGAAGACTGCATCAGCTTGACCACTTCATCAACCAAAGACTGAATAAATAGCGAGGAAAACTTAGAAGACTCAGAATCAGAAGAGCTTGCAGACAGGGACCAAAATCTTTGTACCTTTGGAAGGCCATGGCACAAATGAGTAAGGTTATCTCCCTTACAAAGCTTACAAGGGAACTTAGGTTTATGTCCTATCCATCTAGGTTTCTTGACAGAATAAATTCCCCCAACATGACTAGTAGTGGTTGGTTGCTTGTCCCCAACATGACTAGTATAGGTTGTTGACATATCACTAACACGACTTAAAGAGGTTGGTGATTGGTCAATAACATGAATCGCAAAGGCTACAGACGTATTGCCAGTATGACTAGCAATGACTAGAATTGTCCCCCCAGCATGACTTGTAGAGTCTGGGTGTTGGTCTTCAACGTGACTTGCAAAGGTTTTCGACCTATCTCCAACATGACTCATAGAGGTTGGTGATTTCTTCTTCCTATTCTTCCTCTTTCTATTTCGTTTAGACTTTTAGTTATTAGTGACTGTACTTTCATCAAAGGCGGGATAAGGAGGAGGAGAAGACTTTGTTGATGAAGGAACGTCAACATGATGCTCATGAAATAAAGTTCTTAACTAAGAAGCGTCAAGAGAATTTTGGACATTTGGAATGGTACCCAACCAAACCGGCACTCCCACATTCAACCGAGGAATGTACAAAGTGGCCATCAAAGGACACCAACGTTTCCAAAGAAAGGAAAAGCATAAGAATACCCTTGTGAAGTGGTTCCTTGGTTGGTATCATCATTAACTTTATCCATGAAGATATTATGCACAGGTTCTCCCCTTGCAGGATTATTCAAGTCCATTAAATTCTCACACACTGACTCAGGCGAACCAGTGGTATAAAATCAACTCCTACAAAGAGGCGGCTCCATGTTTCTAAGTGAAAGACCAAAAATTCCTCACGACCAGTGGAGTGGGAGGTCAACCAACTTAGGTCAGAGACCCAAAGAAATGACTGACTAACTCACTATGGAAAACTAGGGAGCACAGAGCACACACTAAAAGTTCCTAAAAGGAAAATCAAGCTGACACTATCTAGTTGGAAGAATAGTTACACCATCCAACACTAGAGAAACTTATCGATGCAAGTGAAACTCAAACATGGAAGAACCCTCTAGGTATACTCTTCAAAGTGTGGCCCGACGTCTATCCTAGGTACCACGGTATACCCCTGCAGTCACCTTTGTAAGTCCCTAAGATAAAAGGAAACTAAGTTTCCAACTCGCGAACAGTCACCAGGCGGGTACAGTCAATAGTTGGGTGGACCACAATGCGCAAAGTAACAAGCCTGAAACCTATTGAGGGTATCAAGAGAAAGTGGTCCGAAAGACAACTTAGGATCTCGAATGGATTCGGGGTCCACGAAGCTTTGTAGGAAAATGAAACCGAAAGTATCCCACGACAAGTCCTCAATATGTGTTCCCCACTACGTTTGGTTTGGGTTTGGAGGGGTTATCTATGTTACCTTTCTGCACGCAACCTCATTTTTATCCCCTGTGTTAGAGGGGGGTCCCATATAAATTTCACATTTACTGGACTTTTTACACTCCCCAACATTGATTCCAATGTTTTTCTATAAGCCTTGAAGAGTTTCCTCTCCAACCTAATTCAAGGCTCTAGCCTAGACTAGTTGATTGACCCTACAAACATAAAGTCTAGTTACTTTTAATTAGCGTTTGTTTTAAAGCTTGATTTACTCAAAACGGGTGTGGTAGTGCAACTGATGGTGTTAAGACTCTTGAAAAAAATTAAACTTATAAGAACACTAGAAAAGAAGGATCATCTTTCTTATTTTTCTTTTGAAATGCTTTTAAGATGAGAAGAAAACACAACACTATGCTATTTTATTTTTATTTTTTATGCTTCAAACAAGAAACTTGAAATAAATTCTTTTTCTTTAAATCAAGTGAAAGGGGAAAAAGTGAAAAACAACCAGACAAGACTGATAACTGACCTTTGTCCCATTGTGGATCATAGGGAGTCACTGAAGACACCTAACACGCTGATCAAAAAGACTCGAAGACTTGCCTAAAACCCTTTCAAACTAAACACAAGAAATCTTTAAAAAGATAACCAAATTGACATCAAACCCGGGCTTCGACTATAAAAACAGAGACATTGTACTTAATCAAGAAACCCTGAGAAGTCAGACTTCAATAAAGGAAGAGGTTGACTACCCCTTCTCAAGGAAAAAGATTCTTGACACATGCATGCTACTAGGGCTTAAGCAACCTATGTATGTACGTGGGCTATCTAAAGGTAGGGCACATATGTACATGTGTAGACCCACTACAGGTCACATACACCTCTGTAATTCCTCAAAAGATAATACAAACAGGTAGACTAATAGGTCAAGGAAACCTGGTATAGCACCAACAGGTGACCAGAATCCCTTAAAGACTCAGCAGACTCAGAAAGAAACTCAAAAGGTAAAAATCAATCAATCACACATTAAATCCCCTAAAATCCTAGAGGTTTCCCCAGTATGGTCACCATTTATTCTATAGAGAGAAAACCCCCCTATGCACTACACTAGGGTTCAACATGTAAGCATATCTAACCATCTAAAAGTATCCTACTTTTTATAACTACCCCGAATATACCACGCATTCATGCATGAAATACAAAGTGAAAAGATCAGGTAACTTTAGCTTTTAACTCCGCATCTGGTATCGATCCTTTTGCGCTTGATTGCTCCGCTAACTACAAGCCTACTCCCAAGGTTGGCCTGCATTCACAAAAAGATAAACAAGGAACTACAAACATGCATCTCATATATAAATCATGGGTTAGATGCTAGTATAAAACATAAATCAAACATAGATGTTTGACACATCATATTTCGGAACAGAAAAAGTATGTTTTTTATTGATATCACAATGTTTACTTAGAATGAGATCAGCGACTGCTCCACGAACTTGGTCTAGGTTCCTCTTCACCAAGCTCCAACCACGCTTCCATGTATATTTCTCCTCTCACAGTTCTTCTACGAAAATGGCATAATCTTATGATGGAGGGAAAAGGGAAAGAATAGGCAATTGAAATGCAAATCTCACAAGGTGGCTGCAAATTCTTGGGGCAAGGAGGGGATGTGAAATGGGAAGAGTTTCAATTTTCTTATGCTTATCTAGAATGAGACACCAACAACTCCTTTTATATGAAAAAAGGATGGTTATTCGGTTGGGTGATGGGCTATAGGCGGTGGGACAATTGGAAAACTACCCAATAGCCCGTAATCTCAAAGAATTCCTTGCAAATTTTTCATTTTTCACAACTTTTGTGGGTATACGCGGGTTGTAATGGTGTAGCTAGCCTATGTATGTGAGATGTAGTGGTGCAAAAAGCTTGTGTACATAGCCAGTAGTGGTACGGGGTGCGTAAATCTTCAAAAATAGGGTTTTTAAGAAGATCTACTCAGTGATGTCTTGGAAAAAATAGCAGGTAAGAGGGCCAAATGCTAGGTATGCATGTATGGTGCAATTTAGGGTTATAACAAAACCTATCACATGCTGGAAATGGAATTTTTCAATGGTTAGAAAAAAAGGATCATGAAGAAATAAAATAAATAAAAATGAAGAAATAAAACACAGAAGATACACAATACAATAGAGACACAAATATGCATGGTTCACCCAGTGTGGGCTACGTCCACCAGAGAAATTTCTAGGTCCTTCCTTTATTATTATCCAACAAATGAATGGATACAACCTACAACAAACCCATTGTAACTTCCTCTTCTTTATCTCATAGTCTCCTATCTCATAATACAATATTTTCAATGATACATAACCACAATACATTTCCCTCATAAAAGAGGGTTTCCTTCTAGGTAAAAATACCCTAACATAACCTCTATTGTCCGATCTATGACCTTATAATGAATGGTCCAGATTTACTATGAAATTACAATATACATTTACAAGGCAATTTTTCCTTCGGGGGCTTCGCCCCTGAACCCCTGCCGGTGTTAAACATTATTTTGGTCACCCTGGTGATGTGTTTACAAGCATGTATTCATCCTCTCAAAATGATCTTTCCCATGAGAAAATTAATTGGTTTGCTTCTCTACAAGGCTTGTTTTAGAAGGACGTCACAGGCTAGTAGTATTATACAATGCATAAATGTTGATTTCTGTAGGCTTCTCTAAATCTATCCTGCAAGGTTTCAGTAGGATGCTATATAGACAGGGTGCGGCGACGTTCTAAAACTGAGAAAAAGGAAGAAGTTCATGAAATTTCTAGAAGGAATCTTCTATAATATGAGGTGGCATCTGTGTGGTTGAGATCCTACCCGACTCTCTGATTTGGTGGGATCATCTTGATCTCTTTAACCATCTCTCTTTCTCCTATATATTGATGAATTTCTCATGGAAAAGGTTAAGCATTAAGTAAGCAAGAGCAAGAAATGAATGATTAAGGTTGAATAGGTTGTGAATTGTGTGAGGTACTCTACATTAGTTGCGTGAATGCTTCATCTCTACTTATCAAGTTATTGTGGATCATATTCATGCAAGCTTGGAGAAAGTGTGTGTGTCAAGAACAAGGGCCACCGAAAGGGAACTTAGTGACATCAAGGTTGTTTGGTTGTATCTTCCACTTTATATTAATATAATACAGTGGCATGTTTCTTTCCCATAAATTCACTCTCATTTTATTACATGATTCCTTGATCGCATGTATAAGTCTTCATTGAATATATTATTATTTCTTTCACTTTGGTTGGTTTGTGTTCCATTGCAGGATCAATAGAACAAGAGCACCGAAGTGAAGCAGGGACAAAAAATGCATAAGGAAGGGATATTCAAAGGTATGTTACTCATCCTTTCTGTGATGATAGATTCAATTATTAGAGCTTAGGGAAAGCACCATGTCTTGTCTTGTTTTGTTCTAGATCTAGGTGGATCTAGGGAAATTAGTTTATGTCTGCATTTATCGATATATCCAATAATAGCCGGGGGCCCTCTTTCCCCTAGACCCCGCAGAGGGGTTAACCCCCCCTGCACTACCCCATGTGGAGGAGCGTACATTCTTCCAGGTGTAAATTATTAATGGGATATAAACATGGCTACAAACAAAGACCTCTAAATCAGGAAGATAATTAGGCTCCACAACCAACAATCTCCCACTTGGAGACTGATATAAACAACTCCACCCCTATTGTATATGATAGACTATGATCCTTCTTGGACCTGGAAAATTTTTCATCTTCATCTTCATGCTTGAAGACCAACTAAAACTGAGCAGTAACTCATTTTCTCCCTAGTTACTTGCTTAGTTAACATGTCTTTAGGATTATGGCTAGTGTGTATCTTTTCCAACTTCAAATGTCCATCTTCCAAGATGGATTGTATGAAATGGTACCTAAGTTGTATATGCTTAGTATTAGAATGGAAGGTTGATTTCTTTGTAAGATGAATGGCATTCTCACTATCATAGTACAACCTACTATTCTCCTTCTTCTTTCTCAATTCCTCCATAAACCTTTGTAGCCAAATCATTTCTTTACTAGATTCTATAGTAGCAACATACTTTGCTTCTATTTTTTAAAGTGAAACAAACTTTAGCAATTCAAAATCCAACTTATTGATGTTCCACCTATAGTAAAAACATACCCTGTGGTTCTCCTCCTGCTATCTTTATCACCTACCATATCTGAATCAACATATCCATGTAGAACATTGTTTGAACCTCCAAAACATAATGTATGAATATCAGTACCCCTCAAATACCTGAGAATCTACTTTACTTCATCTCAATTTTATTTACCTGGATTGTTCATATACCCGCTCACAACTCCCACTGCATGAGAAATATCTAGTCTTTTGCAAACCATCGCATACATCAAGCTTCCAACTGTTGATGAATAAGGGACCATGGACATGTATTTTACCTCCTCATGTGTCTTGGGACACATTTCCTTAGTTAATTTTAAATGGATGGAAAAAGGTGTACTAATTGGTTTTTCATTCTGCATTCTAAACCTCTCTAACACCTTCTCTATGTACTCACCCTGAGACAATGTCAATTTGCGATTTTTCCTATCTCTTTTTATTCTCACACCAAGGATTTTCTTTGCGGCACCCAAATCCTTCATCACGGATGAATTAGCTAATTTCTTATTGAGAACATTTATATCCTGCATATTAGACCCTGCAACAAGCATGTCATCTACATACAATAGAAATATAATATAGCTTCCAAATTCTAGCTTTTTAAAATAAACACAGTGATCAGAATGACATCTACTATAACATTGTTATGTCATAAAACTGTCAAACTTCAAATACCACTTCCTTGGAGCTTGCTTTAGGGCATACAATATCTTCTTCAACCTGCATACCAAATTATCCTTCCCTTTGACCTCATACCCATGTGGTTGCTCCATATAAATCTCTTCCTCCAAATCCCCATTGATAAAAGTTGTTTTTACATCTAACTGTTCAAGGTGAAAATATTCAACTTCCACAAGACTTAAAATAGTCCTAATTGAATTCATTTTAACAACAGAAGAAAATATTTCATCAAAATATATACCTTTCTTTTGTGCAAACCCCTTTACAACAAATCTAGCCTTATAGCACTATTTTCCTCCATCTTCTTCCTTCAACTTGCAAACCCAATTATTTTGTAATGCTATTTTTCCTACAAGAAACTGAACCAAATCACAATTATGGTTATTTACTCGGGAATCCATTTCCTCTTTCATTCTTTCCTCCCACTTCTTTTTGGTCTCTACCCACATTGCCTCTTCATAACATTCTGGTTCACCAGAATCATTCAACAATAAATAATACAATGAAGCAGAGTATTGTTCAGGGGGTCTAATTAACCTAGTATATATTCTAACAACACTTGCAAGAGTTTGAGGTACCACTTTATCCTGTTGTTGTACATTTTGATTTTCTGGTTCATTTGGAATTTATTTTTCAGTGATCTCATCAAGCACTGTGTATTCTGGTTTTTCTTTTTCCTGTTTCTTTCCCTGCAACTGATCTTTGTACATGACCTTCTCAATGAATATGGCATCTCTACTCCTAATGATTTTGTTATTTTCATAATCCCATAAGCGATAACCAAAATCATTAACACCATATCCAATAAAGGTACACTTCGTTGATTTTGCCTCAAGCTTTGTTCTATTTTCTTTATCAATATGGACAAATGATTCACAACTGAAAGTATTCAAAAAAGAATAGTTTACATTTTTACATGTCCTTCCTCCTATGGAATTATCCCATTCAAAGAGCTTGAAGGTCCTCTACTTATTAAGTAAAAAAAATATCTACAACATCCATCCAGAACTGTAAGGGAAAACCAACATGCAATCTCATAATCCTTGCACCCTCCATGATTGTCCTATTCATCCTTTCTGACACACCATTTTCTTTTGTTGTTCTTAGAACTGTCTTCTCTCTACTAG
This sequence comes from Picea mariana, assembly GCA_032191745.1. Lineage (NCBI taxonomy): Eukaryota > Viridiplantae > Streptophyta > Pinopsida > Pinales > Pinaceae > Picea > Picea mariana. The sequence goes on along the minus strand of JASDQU010010397.1, from coordinate 46,531 downwards.
TCCCATGGTATGAACAATAATCATCAAACTCCTTGCTGCAATATTCACCTCCATTATCTGATCTGATACATTTCAACCTTTTTCCTTTCCCATTATCAACCAAATCTTTCCATTTCTTAAAAGTATCAAAAACATCAGATCTTTGTCGAATGCAATAAACCTAAGTTTTTCTAGTTACATCATCAATAAAATTAACATAATAATGAAAGCCACCAAGAAATGATACCTGAGTTGGTCCCCATACATATATATGCACAAGATCTAACCTTTCACTCTTCTTTTCTTTTCTGACTCTAACAAATCTGACTCTCTTCTATTTTCCAAAAAAACAATGCTCACAGAAATCCAAATAAATGTGTTTAAGATCTAGAAACAAATCTCTTTTGTGAAGTATCTACATCCCCTTCTCACTTATGTTTCCAATCCTATGATTCCACAGTGCTATATCCACTCATGTAGAAGTTAAAGAGATAGAAGAGTCGGTATTACCAGTACATAAATACAATGTACCTACCTTCTCTCCTTTTGCTATCACCAATGATCCTTTGGTGACCTTCCATACCTTATCTGAAAATATGGATATAAAACCTTCACTTTCCAACTTCCCTGTTGAAATTAGATTTTTCCTTAGATGTGGAACATGTATTACCTCTTTCAACAACCATTGGTTTCCATTACTTTTCTTTACTTTTACCTTTCCCATTCCAACAATTTTGCATGGTGCATCATCACCAAAATTAACCTCTCCAAAATCACCTTGAACATAATCTAGAAAATGTTTCCTATGGGGTGTGGCATGAAATGAAACCCATGAATCTACTACCCAAGACTCAGAAATATTATCAGTTAGCACCAAGTTTTTACTTTGGTCAAAAACAGAGATAGCTACTGGAAATTCCCATAGCATCTATTTTATATTCACCCATTAATGTTATATTTTTATTGCCTTTGCCATTTTATTACCTTTGTCAAAATGATCTATCTTTCCTTTTATCAAGAGGAGGGGTGTGCTTTAAGTGGCCCGAGTCAAATATTATCAAGTCTTTCACCTAAAACCAACTCAAATTCATACTACATATCGAGCTAATCCATATGCCAAAAACCATATTCAACACATAAACCAACATACTCCCAATGAAAGATGCCAGGTGCCAAATGATTGTGCAGGTGTTGAATAACTAAATATATCCATGATATATATGATAGTTCTCCCAATTTCTTTCCTCTTCCACCGTTTTCATACATGGATGTGCAGAGGGGAGTGCTCTACAAATTTCACAGTTCACTGCTAACTCTCCTAGGTGTTGTGAATTCCATGGGCACTACACAATCTCCTGTGCACTGCCAAATTCCATGGGAACTACCTAAGCTCCTGAGCACTATGAATTCCCTGGGCACTACCTAAGCTCCTGGTTGCTGTGAATTTCATAGTGCATGACCTAATCTCATGGGCGCTATCGAAATTGCGGGCCTGTTTGGAGGAGATGCTACACAAGATCTCTACCCAACAACGCTACCAACAAATGCACGAATTCAAGGAGTTTGAGTTATCATTCTATTGAGTGGCTGATGATGTGGAGAAGAGAAAGGATTATAGGTAGCAGCATGATGAAAACGTTTAACCATTGGAGGATGCTTGGCAATGGAAATGAGAAGTTTGATGCATATTTTAAATGCAAATTAATAGACGGTTAGAAATCCCGACAGAAAGGGGCATGAAATTTCCAGCGAGCTACTTTAGATTTGAATTCACAGTGGCACGTTGTCAAAACTGCATCCAGATGCTATATGCAAGCATTGAATCATCAAGATAAGAGCCATAGGTTGCATGTTGTTGTACATGTTAAATGTTACATCAAAGCCATATTTGTTCAAGCATTCAATACTGTCACAAATTCTTGTGAATACTGGATACATAATGCTACTTTATAGGATTTAGTTATTGTTATCAGTTGGAATTAGTTGTTTGTAATTAATTTATGTTTATGAAAGTTAGTGGTCAATTAGAAAGAGCTCAACTCTCCTGGGGAGGAATCAATATATGAAAACAGAGACATCATTTAAAGGGAGGAGGTCTTTTATACTGTAGAGGAAACAAAGAAAGGACCCGAGAGGTCTTATGTAAGTTTTTTCAGAAAGATTAATGAGCAGCAGTGGCATGAAAGTTTGATTTTCACCTCAAAGACTTGTCTTAGTTTTGTATGCAAATATCACAACTGACAAGTAAGACTTTTAGATCAGTTTTGTCTTTTCCTTTATGTGTTATCATACTTCTTCAATTTTCTTACCATTAGATGTGTTCTGTTTATATAAGGTTTATATGGATAGATTTTGTGCTGAGGATATTGTAGTAAAGTTTAATATAATAGCTGCCACATATGAATATATTTCATTTTGTGATGTTTGTAAAGGTTTTCTAAGATGTTACAGATTCTTCCTGTAGCGACTGAAAGAAGGTTGTTTTTTAGCCTCAACTACATATTGTGTCTTCTTGTTTTCTTCATTCACCCCTAGTTAATCTCAGAACTGATCTGGGTTTTATTCGACCTGATTTGTTGCATATACGAGGTTAAGTCAAGGTTATGGTATCTCATAGACTCCATGCCCAATGGTTTATTGCATTTTCCTAAATTTTACATTCTTTTGGTTTCTTGAAACCCATCTTATCCAAATTAAACCCTTATCATTTCAAGATGTGTTGGGCTTGTACTTGAAGCAGTCCAAGTGCAACTTCCAGCACTAACATTTTTGGCACTATTTCTAGGGACATAGATGAATGAGAAATCTTCCTTGGGAGAACGACATTGATTAGATCCAGCTTTTGATGGTGAACAAAGGTTGGTCACATATTCAGGACTGCATCTTTCACCTGACAAATCCACTCGAATCCACTCCATGAAGGAAGAATCTGTTGGCGACTTCAATGATACAGGACAACCATAGAAATGGAAGCTATCTTGGCTCAGAGGTATGCCTTTAGTGATTTTTCATCTATTCCTGGTTTTCCACATCCAGTACCGACTATAACTAAATGGGATGATTATCTTCCGAGATTCAGAGGAAGCAAGGATGATCACCCTGGTGAGCACTTACTAAATTTTCATAAATGTATGCTTGAGCATGGTTTTGTTCATGAGGATGTCTTAATTAAGATGTTCAAATTTTCCTTAGAAGGCTATGCTCATGAATGGTGTTAATCCCTTCTTGCTGCTAGTATCCATTCCTTGAAAGATTTTCACATGGTTCTCAATTCACATTTCGAGAAGATTTACCGAGTTGAAATCCTTTTTGAAGAATGTTGTGAAAAGTACAAGATTGATATTCAGTGGGAAGTAGAGTATTCTTCATGTGATGAATTATGTGAAAATATTGATGAAAGAGAAAGTAAGGATGAAATTGGGTCTTCTAATGAAAATATGAATGAAACTTTTTCTCTTTTTATTTCCCAAGAAGAAAGTCTTCCAGATATGATTCATGATTGTGCTTATGATTGCATGGTAGATGCATTATACCCTATATCTTATGCATTTGATGTCTCTGATTTGAAAGAGGAACCAATTGTAGAAGAGGATCTTTCTCCTTCTCTTCAAGAATTTCCCCATGATATATTATCACCTAAGAGTGAAGAGAAGGATCCAGAGATTACTCATTTTTCTGTGCAAAACCAAGGATATCTGGGCTCACCTATATTTGATGAATACTCTGATGAAGAAAAGAAGAACCATTTTTCTTACTTGAGGATCATCCAACCAGTGTATGACAGTTATGAATCAGATTGTGATGGAGAAAAACTATGTGTAGAAATCAGCCATCCTGAGTCCAAAGAAGACATTGATCAACCATCTCCAAAAATCAACAAGCCTACATGAATTATGCTCGAACATGGATCTGCGAACAAAAAAAAATCATCTATGATCAACAATGAAGTTAGTTTGCAACCATGTTCATATTTGCAGGCAGTTGCATGTGACAACCATTCTCAAGAGGGGGATATGCAGAGACTTTTTGATCTTCATCTGAATCAGTAGCAAGAGGTATTTGTTTGCATCTTTATTGATTCGTTTGCTGATTATATCGAGTCTTTGAGTAGCTTAGATGTCATAGCACTTTTGTCAAAAGAAGGTTGGCTATTCTCTTCTTTTCAATTTCATATCAGTGTTCTATGGTTTTTTGCATTCTTCGTTTCCAGATTAAGAGACGTATCGGTCAATCAAATACTTGTATGGATTCATTGGAAGCACGATATTACTTGATAAAAAAGTAACATGGTTTATTAGGTAGGAAGAAATAAGCCCGTTTGTTTGAGCATTTTGTTTTCAGCATACAGTTAATTTTCAGCTTCCAATAAAGGAACATAGGCGCTCTCAAGTACAGAGGTTTTCTTGGATAGAAATGAGAATGGATAAGGCTACTATTCTACAAGTTATTGGTAGCTCACGGGGAGCATTCCATCCCCTATGGAGCCAATGTTAGCACCAAGTTTTTACTTTGGTCAAAAACAAAGATAACTACTAGAAATTCCCATAGCATCTCTTTTATATTCACCCATTAATGTTATATTTTTATTGCCTTTGCCAAAATGATCTATCTTTCCTTTTATCAAAAGCAGGTCTATGCTTTAAGTGGCCCGAGTCAAATCTTATTAACTAATTCCTTCACTTAAAACCAACTCAAAGTCATACTACATATCGAGCTAATCCATATGCCAAAAACCATATTCAACACATAAACCAACATACTCCCAATGCAAGATTCTAGGTGCCAAATGATTGTGCAGATGTTGAAGAACTAAATATATCCATGATATATATTATAGTGCTCCCAATTTATTTCATATTCCACCATTTTCATGCATGGATGTGCAGAGGGGAGTGCGCTACAAATTTCACAGTGTGCTGCTAACTCTCCTGGGTGTTGCGAATTCCACGGGCACTACCCAATCTCCTGTGCACTGCCAAATCTCCTAGGTGCTACCTAAGCTCCTGGGTGTTGCGAATTCCCTGGGCACTACCTAAGCTCCTGGGAACTGTGAATTTCACAGTGTGCTACCTAAGCTCCTGGGGGCTACTGAAATTGCGGGCCCATTTGGAAGAGACGCTACACAAGCTAGCTACCCAACGATGCTACCAACAAATGCATGGAGTTTGAGTTGTCATTCTGGTGAGTGGCTGATGATGTGGAGAAGAGAAAGGATTATAGGTAGCAACATGATGAAAATGTTTAACCACTGAAGGATGCTTGGCAATGGAAATGAGAAGTTTGATGCGTATTTTAAATGCAAATTAATATATTGTTAGAAATCCCGATGGAAAGGGGCATGAAATTGCCAGCAAGCTGCTTCAGATTTGAATGCACAGTGGCACATTGTCAAAACCGCATCCAGATGTTATCTGCAAGCATCGAGTCATCAATATAAGAGCCATGGGTTACATGTTGTTGTACATGTTAAATATTACATCAAAGCCATATTTGTTCAAGCATTCGATACTGTCACAAATTCTTGTGAATACTGGAGACATAATGCTACTTTATAGGATTTAGTTATTGTTATCAGCTGGAATTAGTTGTTTGTAATTAATTTCTGTTTATAACAGTTAGTGGTCAATTAGAAAGAGCTCGACTCTCCTAGGGAGGAATCAATATATGAAAACAAAGACAGCATTTAAAGGGAGGAAGTCTTTTAGACTGTAGAGGAAGCAAAGAAAAGACCCAAGAGGTATTATGTAAGTTTTTTTAGAAAGGTTAATGAGCAGCAGTGGCATGAAAGTTTGATTTTCACCTCAAAGACTTGTCTTAGTTTTGTATGCAAAGATCACAGCTGACGAGTAAGACTTTTAGATCGGTTTGTCTTTTCCTTTATGTGTTATCATACTTCTTCAATTTTCTTCCCATTAGATGTGTTTTGTTTATATAAGGTTTATATGGATAGATTTTGTGCTGAGGAGATTGTAGTAAGGTTTACTATAATAGCTGCCACATATGCATCTATTTCATTCTATGATTTTTGGAAAGGTTTTCTAAGTTGTTACAAATTCTTCCTGTAGCGACTGAAAGAAGGTTGTTTTTCAACCTCAACTACATATTATGTCTTCTTATTTTCTTCATTCACCCCTAGTTAATCTCAAAACTGATATGGGTTTTATTCGTCCTGATTTTCTACATATACGAGGTTAAGTCAAGATTGTGGTATCTCATAGACTCCATGCCCAATGGTTTATTGCCTTTTCCTAAATTTTACATTCTTTTAGTTTCTTGAAACCCATCTTATCCAAATTAAACCATTATCATTTCAAGATGTGTTGGGCTTGTACTTGAAGCAGTCCAAGTGCAACTTCCGGCGCTAACATTATCTACAGAAAGAATCAAATCATCTTGTAACACATCACATGTTACATTTGCTTCCCGATTTTTCTACTGTTTTCCATCTCTATGCTTCTTTGGAGCTCTGCAGTCTTTCTTCAGATGTCCTTTCTTCCCACAATTACAACACTCTATCTTTCAAAATATGGATTTCTGGATCTTCCCTTCCTATAATTATTGTGGTTCGTTGAGCCCTTTCCTCTATCCTTTTGTATTCCCCTATTCTGCATGTTCAATGCATTACCTGATGTCTAACCTATGATTTTCCATCGCATTTCCTCGCTAAGGATAACACTAACAACATCATTGAATTTTAAATTGTTTGAACCAGAGACAGAATTACCTACATCCATTACCAAGATGTTCCAGCTTTCTGGAAATGAGCACAATATTAGAAGTGCCCTTAACTCATCATCAAAGTCCACTTTTATAGAACTTAATTGATTAGTAACCATATTAAATTCATTTAAATGATTTGTAACAAACCCACCTTCTGACATCTTCATATTAAATAATCTCTTAATTAGAAATATTGTATTGGATGTTGAGGGTTTTTCATACAGTTTATCTAATGCATCCATCAGATCATCTGTTGTCTTTTCTTTCAAAATATTGAAAGCCATCAATGTTGTCAGGCTCAGTAGTATCGTTCCTAGGGAATTTCTGTCAAGAACCTCCCATTCTTTGTCATTCATGGTCATTAGATTCTTTTCTATTCCACCCAATGGTAGGAATAGATCCTTCTGATATAAATAATCTTCCATGTGCATCTTCCATAACTGGTAGTTTCGACCATTAAATTTCTCGACCCTAAACTTTCCATCTTCTGCCATTGCTCCCACTTGAACCAGATATCCTCTTTTCCTATGAGTTACCTTTCACTCTAATACCAGTTGTTAGAAAAATAGGATCGTGGAGCAATAAAATAAAACAAATGTGGAAATAAAACACAGAAGATACACAATACAATAGAGACACATATATACGTGGTTCACCCAGTGTGGGCTACATCCACTAGATAAATTGTCAGGTCCTTCCTTTATTATCATCCAAAAAATTAAGGGATACAACCTACAACAAACCCATTGTAACTTTCTCTTCTTTCTCTCATAGTCTCCTATCTCATAATACAATATTCACAATGATACATAGTCGCAATAAATTTCCCTCATAAAAGAGGGTTTCCTTCTAGGGAAAAAATCCTAAAATAACTTCTACCATCACATCTGTAACCTTATAATAAATGGTCCAAATTTACTATGAAATTACAATATACATTTACAAGGAAAAATTTCCTTCGGGGGCTTCACCCCCAAACCCTTGTCGGGGGACCGCTTTCCCCCGAACCCCACAGAGGGGGTAAACCCCCTCTTCACTCTCATGCATGGAGGAGTGGACATTCTTAGTGGGTGTAAAGTCTTCATGGGGTATAAAAACAACTGAAAACAAATAAATTTGAATCAGGAAGATAATCAACCTCCATAACCAAAAATCAATCTTAAAAAGAAGAATGAAAAGACAAAAGAAACTGTCAAATTCCATAATAGCTCAGTTATCCTATATATGATATGGAATAGTCAAAGATCAACTGATGAAAAAAACAGTCTTGGATACAATAAGAAATAAGAATGTGGAAAATGGAGCACCATTCAAAAACATGATAAAGGATCATTCTCCTCAAAAGAAAATTGTACAGTCACAAACCTAAAACAATCCATGAACTTTGTCAAGGAAGGAAGCTATACAAGTAAAAAACAAGAAACATATCAAAAGCCATACTTCTCATGTCACAAGAGACCCAAGTATGGAAACACCTTCAATGGTTATTTCTTTTCTTGTAATATCTTTGGTCACAAAGAATTAGAATGCAAGAGCCCTGAAAACAAAAATTCAGGAAGGTCCAATAACTCAATGAGATATTGGAGATGCAATTATGTTGGCCACACAACAAAGTTTTTCCATACAATGAGATGTTACAATTTTGATAGGTTTTGTCATAAATCCCAAAACCTTATAAAATCAAGAAGTCAAACCATGAGAAATAATCCAGACAAGTCAGGAAGAAAATCTAATGAAGGTTGGAAGAAAACAAGGAATGACAAGTCTCAAAGAACAAATCTAGAAAAGAAAGATCCTACAAACAAAATATCTCATTAAAAAGTATGGAGAATAAAATATGAAATAGAAAACAAAAGAGATGATCTTGTTGGATCATGTTGTCATTGACGACAAAGGATTGATGTCAAAGGATTGATGTTGATGTCAAAGGAACAATGTCTTGTCATAATATATTGATGAAGTATGTATTGTCATTGTTATAGATGAAGATGGATCAATGTGTTGTCATTGATAGTACAAATGGTTGAACTCCAAAGTGGTCTCTTTATGGTGAAATCCCTCACAGGAAGATGATTTACGGTTGATTTAATCCTATAAGTATGGTTAGAGAACCCATGCTTGATTGTTGAATAATGAGATGAATATTAGTGAATTTGTCAATGAAACTATCCTATTTGTTGATATATGTTCACATTTAACTGGTTATAAATGACAGTAATAAGTGATGAGTAAATGGTGATTTATAACTAAGGAGTTTTGTGAAGGAAAGTTTAAAAAGATCCCTACACTGATTCACCCCCCCCCCTCTCAGTGTGGTCAGTGTGTCCAACAATTGGTATTAGAGCGGGCTTTCACTATAAGCCTTAACAATCTTGGAGGATATACATGGACACACAAATGGATGATGAAGTTCCAATCATTGATGAGGAAAATTATTCTACATGGAGAATAGAAATGAAAGTGCATGTAAAGGAAATAGGAGCGGGTGTTTGGAAAGTAGCTATTGGTGGATTAGTTCCTTTGAAGAATAGGTCAAACTTTGAAGCTCAAAGGGAACAAAAGAAGAATGATGCATTGGCTTTCAAGACCATTCTTAGTGGACTCTCAAGTTCTATCAAAGAAAGCATGGGACAATGCACTTCCACCAAGGATCTATGGCTAAATCTAGAGAAGACATATCAAAGAGAAAAGGAAGACCTTGAAGGAAATTCCATCAATATCAATGAAGGTAAAGAATCTCCAAAATCTCCTGATTGAAATATTTCAAAAAGTGATGATGTTGAATATTTCTCTACAAGTGGAGAAGAAAATCTAGAAATAATTTGTGTAGAGTTAGATGATAGCTATCCCATGGAAGAAGTAGAATAAGAACTATCAGAGATTAAAAATAAATTTTAATGGGGTCTATTTGAATACAACTATAACCATTGTTACATAGAATATAGCTATCTTTCTGAGAACACCAAAAAGTTTCTTAAAAGGAATCAAAGGCATATCTTGAAGTTAAAGAAAATTCTCAAGGAACAAGAAGAAAGTAAAAAGACTCAATTAGAAGAAAAAAAAGAAGAGATCAAAAGACTAGAGAATGAAATATAAGAGAATAAGAAGCTAGATGATGAGATTAGAAAAAGTCTTGAAGTTAATGTCCATCTAAGGACCCAAATTGAAGAAGCCAAAGGGGTAGAGGAATTACTAAATAATCAAGTAAATGGACAAGGAAGAGTCATGTCATAAGTTGGAAGCTGAAGTTGTTGATCTTAGAAAGAAAGTAAAGAAGCCAACCAAATTCTTGAATAGCTCAGTAATATTGAATGAGATCTTGGATAGTCAAATATCACCAAATGATAAATCATGTCTTGGATACAACAAAGAAGCTACACATGTTGAAGAAAGCACCTCAAAGAAGCATGAGGTAATTCACTCACTCTCACAGGATGGAAATAATGTTGCAAGTCAACCATCTACACAAGGAAAGGAAAGTTTCAAATTAACAAAGTAAGGAAGACATCAAGAAGCCATATTTACACCTCAAAGAAGAGAGACACCTTCAATATGAACACCAAAGAAAAGGTATGAAAATGTTTTTCATGGTCACTGTTACTCATGTAATGGATATGGTCACAAAGCTTT
>JASDQU010010397.1:0-20495 GCA_032191745.1 Picea mariana | reverse complement strand
GAATCTTAATCACATATTAACCAGAAGAATTGAGCAGTGAAAATCTTGGAAGTTTTCCAATGTTATTTTCATGAACTACTAAATTTCCCCTCAGCAAAAATATGTATAAAAGGAAGGGGAAATGTGATTAATAACATGGAGTGCATCATCCTAGTTATAATAGGATTATATCTTAAGTATCATGAAAAAATAAAGCATGTTTTATAGGAAGGAGTACAAACAAGCAAATTAAAGGACCAATTCAATCTTATTTATGAAGGACAAAATTTGAAATTGGTTTTTGCAGAGTCGAAGGACTGTGAATAAGATATTAAATTGGTTGAAAATTGGAAATTAGATTAATTAGTGTCGATTAGTGGTATTCTTGTGAAAGATCAGAATATCAACAAAAATAAAGAAACAAAATATTAGTGAGATTCACACCCTTGTCCTTTAGGACAAAGGAGAATACAATAAAACCCTATGAAACAACAAAAAAATAGGGGGAGTATTTAATTTGGTCATAAAATGAGGAAGTCATTGGATTAGGTTTAAAAGACTTGATCAATACAAAAATTGGTATCAATAAGACTACCTATTTGAACAAAAAATCCCAAGAGATTGAGATAATAGCTGATACATTCTCAGGGAAGAAAAACAATAAAATTTTAACTCTTTGTCATTGATGTCAAAGGGGGGAGAAAAATTGTAAAAAAAAATTGGTATCAGTATTTGGTATAAGTAAAAGTTCAAACCTCCAAACTGAAAATGAGATTAGTGATAGGGGGAGAACAATTATTTGTTTTACATATATGTTTCCCTCAATGAAAAAGGGGGAGATTGTTGGCATTATTGATAGTGTGTTGTTAATTATGGAAACATGAATCAAACATGTACAATAATCAAATAAAATGGAAGATCACCTTGGGGAAAGGGAATATCATGTAGCGAAAAAAGAAATTCATAATCAGTATTGATCACAATAGGATCAACAATGATCCTATGATTCTAAATCTCAGGAGAGGTAACACGCAGAGAATCCATGTACAAAAAAATTAACGAAAGCATAAGGAATTAAGAGCTCAGGAGGGTGTTGGCATAGGAGAAGACTCAGGGTTCAACTCCAAGAGTGCACCAGATGCAGTCTCACCCAAAGTATCTATGAGGGGGTTGTAGGACAAAGATGTCTACAACCAAAGGGGATATCAAGTGGATCCAATACAAGAAAAATACAACATTTATATATCACTACTAGCTCAGATCTACTTTGCACAACTATCTATCATATCTAACACAATAATGCAACAACAGTATATCAAATGGAAAAGAACAGAGCAACAATCACACACAGCAAAAAATATATGTGGTTCACCCTCTCTTTAGGGATACATCCATGGAACTATGCTTTATAATATATTAAGATGAAGCATACAGTTCTTCAGATCTTCTTTCTTCTCATCTCTATCTCTCCCCTTCCTACACACCCAGATGCATGAATGATCTCCACACCCAGCTGAATATATTATAATACCAGAAGGCTCTTACACCTAGCACTTCTCTCTCACACAACAATAATTTCTCACAACGATAACAAGACTAGAACCAACCCTCTTCCCTCATCTAGGTTCTTATTTATACATTAAAATACCTCACCAACAACCTTAGGATGAGACCTAGTGTCAAAAACCTATATACCAAAACCCTAGGTCAACTTGACCTGCGTTTTGAGGGCTTCGTCAGCCTGTCTTTCCTTCCTTCTCACGCGGTGATCCAAAGAATCCAACAGTGGATTTTTCCTCTTGCTGAGATGTCCATGATCTATCTTCCTTGCTAATCTATAATCCTAGATCTCCTCATCTAACAACCTGCTTTCTCTTACTTCACACCGTCTTTTCTTCTCTTCTGCTCACTTCAACCCAGTATTAGTCATTGTGTCTTCCGCACAGTTCACATTTTTCCTTTTCTTCCTTAATATTTTCTTTCTTCCATATCCAAGGGCCAATAGGCCTCCAACACTCACCTATGATTCATCCCGAGGCACTTCAAATATGATCCTTCTGATGTTCTTTGACTTTAGACTGCGCAGTGCAGCCTATGCTTCCATCTCTATTCCTCCCTTCCTTCCTTATGCAGACTGTCTTTTCTGTGTCTGGTACCCAGTTTCAACTGCACCTGGTACTTATACCCTTTTCCTTTTTCTTTTAATGAGAGTTACGAGGCAATTGCTTGTCGCAATACAATTTCAACCAGATCCCATTCACTAATCCCTCCTTCCATTCTCCATTCAAAGTCTTCAACTGTGCATCTCCTCCTTTTGTAACATAGGCAACCTCATATGTCCCAAGAAAATGCATTCTAAACTTTCCTGGATGCTTCATGAACTTACTATCATATGCCAATACCAAATCACCTTGCTTAAATTCCTTCTTTTTTATTTGTCTTTCATGGCAGGCCTTCTCTCTTTCTTTCTAAACCCGCTGGTGAAATCCTGCAATAAATATATCTTCTTCTAGTTCGACCAACTATGAAAGCCTCTCTTTCACAATGCCAATGTCATCCATATCTGTAAAGGCTGCAATTCTCAGACTAGGAACCAAATATTCCATGGGTACAACTGCTTCTAGACCATAGACCAATTTGAAGGGGATCTGCATGGTCAGTTTCTTGCAAGTGGTTCTATAGGCCCATAATACTACTGGTACTCTCAAATCCCACTCATCCCTGTTCACACTACATATCTTCGTCATTGTTGTCTCCATGATTTTATTAAATGCTTCAACTGTCCCATTTGCTTGTGGATGATAGAGTGTGCTCTTCTGATGGTGAACTTCAAATTCCTGAGTCAAGGCTTCAACGGTCTTATTGATGAAATGTGTGCCTTGATCTCTCATAAGGATCTTCGAGCATCCAAACTTGGTTATGATATCGTCAAATATGAAGCGTGCAATTGTAGTTGCACTATAGTCCTTAACTACTCTTTCTTCTGCCCATCAGGTAAAATACTTGGTTGCAATGATTATGTATCTATCTCCTATGCGCTTCCCTGGTGGGTTTATAGGTCCCACGAAGTCAATGGCCCATTTCTCAAATGATTGTAGGGTCAGTTGTGGTGCTAAAGGAATTTCATCTCTTCTAGACGGTTTCCCAACTCTTTGTCATGCATCGCAGGCTCTAGAATAGTCCTTAGCATCTCTATGTAGAGTAGGCCACCAAAGGCCAGCCCTAAGAATCTTTTGCGCTATTTATTTCCCTACGTAGTGTCCTCTTGTGATGACTTCATGAGCTGCGGTGAGGATCAATGGTCTCTCTGCCTCCATAACACACCTCCTTAATATCTCATCTGGTCCCATCTTTTATACTTGTCCAGCTATAAGTGAAAAATCTGCAGTGCGTACTACCAGTTGTTTCTTCTGAATAATTGTATAGTCAGTAGGTGCCATTCCTATTGATAGGAACTAGACTATCTCTGCGAAGTGATCATTGATTTTTCTAATGGCCAACAACTGTGCATCTGGTAGTGTATCCTCCCAGCTAGTAGTCTCTTCTCCATGTTCCAACCTCAACAAGTGGTCAGGACCTTTGTTCATTCGTCCTGGCTTAACCAAGATTTCAAAATCATATTCCTGAAATAGCAGAATCCATCTGCATATTCTTCCCCCCAACAATGGCTTGTTGACTAAGTACTTCAGCACAGAGTGATCAATAAACATTTTAAAGTTTCCTCCCAACAAGTAGTGGTGGAACTTCTGCAGCACGTACACCATGGCTAACCCTTCTCTCTCAGTGGTGGTGTAATTAATATCAGTTGTTGATAGATTTCTTCTAACAAAGGCTAACACGTGGTTGATTTCTCCAGCTCTTGGTTGTGATAACACAACTTCTAATGCAATGGAAGATGCATCAACATGCACATGAAACTCCTCACTCCAATATGGGAAAACCAGAATAGGCACAGTAACCATTTTATGTTTCAGTGTGTCGAAACTCTGCTGGAATTCTTTTGTCCAATGAAACTGGCAATCTTTCTTCAAAAGATTCTTCATGGATGTTGTAATCTGTGCATAGCCCTTAATGAACTTCCTATAGTATCCAGTGTTTCCCAGCGTAGTACACAGTTGTTTGACTGAAGTGGGAGGGGGTAGATCGACTATAATGGAAATCTTGTATGGATCTACCAGCAATCCCTTATTACACACAATATGACCTAGCAACACTCCAAAGGGTGAAGATAAGATGCAATTCTTCAAGTTTAAGGCAATCTGACTCTGCCTGCACTTATCCAGCATTAGTCTTAAACATTCAATATGATTTTGCAAAATGCTGAAAATAGTCTAATCATCAAAATATGCTTCCAGGAATTTATGTAAAAACTCCTTAAATGCTTCGACCACCACCCTGGAAAAGATGGCTGGTGCATTATTCAAGCCAAATGGCATCACTATATACTGGTAGGATCCCCATTCTATTGAAAATGTGGTCTTGTGGCGATCTTCCTTAGCAATCCAGATCTGATGGTATCCTAAAAATCCATTTGTAAAATAATATACCTCCTGTCCTCCTACATTGTCTAAAACTTCGTCAGTAAATGGTGTAGGGAATGGGTTATGCAAATAGGCATCATTTAGCTTCCTGAGATCTATGTAGATCCTGGTCTCTCCTGTCTTTTTATCTTGTACCACCATAGGGATAATCCATTCTGACTCTTCAATCGGTTCTATGATTCCTACTTCCAGCATTCTGTCAAGCTCAATTTTCACTTTCTCCTTATATTTAGGGTTCAATATGTAAGGTCTCTGTTTGACTAGCCTGACATCTAGTTTCAAAGGGATCCTCATATCCCCCATAGGCCCTTTAATACCCTTCATGTCAGTGAACTTGGTTGGAAACAAGTCCTGATACTCATGTAGAAATTTTGTGATTTTATCAATAGTGGCAACATCCCAATAATCTCCAACATTTGCAAGTTTTGGTGTCTACTCTATTCCAATGTTGAATTTATTTATATTGATCGGCTTTCCAATGAAAGGTAGTTCAACTACTGGTCCTTCTATGTCTGTTTGGCCTTCTATTTTGGTGATGTTCACGTTCCTTGGATCATTGTCTTCGTTTACATTGATATTGTAATAGCCTTGCAACTTCTGAAGGGGCACAGTCCATTCATCCTCTTCATTCTCCAAAGGGAGGCTAGGTGCCTCCTCGAACACTTTCTTTCTTATGACCTATAATTCTTGATCTATTGTAGGATATTGTCTTTCAAACAAAAAGGTAGTTACAAAGTTCTGGGTCATACCTTCCCAATCTGTAGTGATGAGGCACAGTTCTGCTTGTAGGTACCAGTTGATAGGGGTTGTGTCCAACATGTTTATGAATTTGTGCACCCACTGTTCTTAAGGGATGTTTCTCCAGGTTTCCTCGCAAATTCGCACATGGTCCTTTGGACAACTTCTACCTACATATCTAACTTCACATCTTTCTACTTGCTCTGAAAATCGTGCTGTCATCAAAGTGAGACATTGTACCCAGTCTGTAATATTTTTTTTTTGTGTCCCTCACCATCTTGCTGGAGTTGATTTTAGGGCCTCATCCATCACCAACAATCTTTGTTGTGTTGGTACAATTTCTTCAAAGTTCACCAAGAATGATTCCAAATGATTCAGACCATCAAAGGTGGGTAAGTTACTTACTGTTGTGTCGATCCAGCGAGCTTCTTGAGTTAATCTAGCACATCTCCTTGTAGATACTTCGTACATTTTGTTCTTCCAGTTCTCCAGTGCTTCTTCTGAATCCTATGAACATTCGTTGTCACTTCGCCAACTCAAGTTCCCATCTGTCATAGGATTAATGTAGTCATGTTATCTGGTTGTTAATTTGTATATGTTTTCTAGTTCATATGCGTGGTCTTCTTCTCTAATGGGTTATGTGTATCTCTAACCTTCATCAGGATATAAAGGTGCGATGAACCTAAGGCCATATCCTTAAAACATCATTTTTCTTTTCTTTAAATCAACCACAATGAAATTATTGAAATTCCAATCAATTCCTAACAACACAGGGTAAGGACAACTATCATCAACTATGTCAATCACCTCGAAGTCTGCAAACATCCTTACTCTGTCGATGTCCATAGGGACATGTTCCAATCTGCTAAAGGGGCTTACTACCTACTGGTTAGCCATCCTAAGCCTGATAGGGGAGTATATCAACTTAGGTTTTCCCATCAGTGCCCAGGTTTTCTTCATCATGACATTGACCTCTGACCTTAAATCAAGGGCCACATAGTCTATATCATACTCTCCAATCTAAGCATTAATGTGTAGTTATTTATTTTTCCTTCTCTTCTTGGATAGTTGATGTACTACATTATTCAGTAAAGGATCTACCGTTCCTATCTCATATTGTGTGACCAAATTTTTCAGTTCTTGTATATCTTTCTCATCTTTAATCAACTCTATAAATGTATACAAGAAACTGACAAGTTTACTCACCTCTTTTCCATCTCCGAATGAAGCACATTGATCAAATTCTAGAGGCATTCCACATTCTCTTACTTCTGGTCGTGTCTTCGATGAAGATCCTTGGTATCTCCCAAATTATTTTCTTTCCTCCTCAAATATTTGTCTTTCTTTCTTTGCATGAAACACTTGTATCTTCTCTATATATTTCCTGACTCCTGATTCTTCTGTAGTATTTCCTTGGATCACTCTATCCTCTCACGTAACAACACCTCCTCTAGTGATAACAATGACTCTGGGATCTACTCTATGAGGTTCTTCTTTGATTAGTTTTATTTGCAGGTTCTGCTGAGGTCCCCGTCTCTCCTGAAGTTTATCCAGCAATGTTGGACATTCCTCGATAACATGCTCGAAGGAGTTGCAATAGCTGCAAGTGGTACAAGGGTTCTGATAGTCCCTTGCCAAGTGTCATGGCCATGCGCAGTTATAACATATTATCTGTACTCGACCTCGATCCATACCTCCTCGTCTTCCTCTTTCTCAGAATCCACCATGAGGGTTGAAGTTTCCTCTCCCAGGGGAGTTATATTGCGTAGTGCTTCCTTGTTACTATAATTCTCTTTAAATTTTGTATATATCCCTCCACCTTTAATGCATGAGATCGTAAGCCCTACAATCCCTGCCATCATGTCCTACCGATTTACAGAACCTACAATACATATTTGTGGGTGTCTGGACATATTTTTTCATATAGTAAGATTCACCAAGGCGATGTCAATTTCTACATACCTCGCACCAGGGTAGGGTAACTTTCTTCAAGGAGCTCGGAGCTCCAGAGGCCAAATATTCATGGAATAAGGGACAATTATCCTTGTCATGGCCTTTTGATTTGCATCTGATACACCATATGTCTTGTATTTTATATTTTCCCTTTTCTTTCTTTATATCTTCGACCTGCAGTGATAGGCTAGTTAGCTGACTCAAGATTTGACTCATACCTGAGATGGATTCTCCCATCGAGGCTAATTCTAATTTCATGGTGATTTCCAGTGCCTTGGTCTGTGAAGTAATCATCGGTTGCATCATAGGGACTCTGATATGTGGCAAGAGGGCATCAATGAACCATTCCTTGTTCTACTCATCTAGGATCTGGAAACTCAAGTGGCCCATCAAGGTTTTAAACCTCTGATCAAACTCCCATATGGATTCAGCTATTCTCTACTTGATTTATTTCAGTTTTATAATGCACTGTGACTCCAACTTGGGTTTCTTGAATTTGGAAATCAGCGCATTCTTGATCTCATTCAGCGGTTTAGGCTAGGAAATTCCCTCGACAAACTTCATGTACCAGCTCAGTGTGTGGTCTCTTAGGGTAGTACTAAACTGAGCTCGTTTGACAGCTTCGTCGGTGATGTTATTAATACTCCATACAACTTCGCATAGAACCCAGTGTTGATCAGGATCTTCAGATCCATCTCCTCTGAAGGTGGGTAACCTCATCTCATCTGCCATAGATATTGCTAGGTTTCTTGGCTGAGTATGTGGAGGAATACTAGTAACAGTGCTTTGAGAACTCTGGTGACTTTGATTACTCTGATTGCTTAATGTTGTTGAAACAACAATAGGAGTAATAGTACTTACTTTGATAGTCAGCGTAGTTCCTGAAGTTTCTGGCTCTTCTCAGCGAGGTTCCTCTGTCCTAGCAGATTGTGAATGCTCTTAGTCTGTTAGATTTTCCTCTTCTCCACTATAGAAACCCTCATCCCCGTAGTTCTTCTTAAACAGGTTCGCAAGAGGAACTTCTTTGAACACTCTCCCACTGTGCATATGTCCAGCCTATGTGTCGTTGTTTTCTGAGTTCTTGAACATTATCTCTTCAATCCAATAGACTACTGTATATTCAAGATGTTCTTCTCATGCAATAGCATCTTGATCTTCAGCTTCAGAAAATGTAAAAATTTTCCTCTAGGTCCCTTAAAGAAATATCTCTCTGTTTGGCTATACGATTCTAGTCTGTCAACAAAAAACTCAGTGATATACCCTGTTGGTTGTGGAGCCTAATTATCTTCCTGATTTAGAGGTCTTTTACTTTCAGTTGTGTTTATACCCCATGAAGTATTTACACCCCAGAAGCATGTACACTCTTCCATGCGGGGGAGTGCAGACGGGGGGTACCCCCTCTATGGGGTTTGGTGGGGCTATCCCCCCGGCTGGGGGGTCTGGGGGAAAGCGGGGGTTCGGGGGCGAAGCCCCCAAAGAAAATTTTTCCTTGTAAAAGTATATTGTAATTTCATTGTAAATATGGACCGTTCATTATAAGGTCGCAGATCTAATGATAGAGATTATGTGAGGGTTTTTTTCCCTAGAAGGAAACCCTCTTTTATGAGGGAAATGTATTGCGGTTATGCATGTCGGCAAGTATTGTATTCTGAGAGAGGAGACTGTGAGAGAAAGAAGAGGAAGTTACAGCGGGTTTTGTTGTGGGTTGTATCCCTTCATTTTTCTGGATAATAATAAAGAAAGGACCTGGCAATTTCTCTNTTGTATTGTGTACCTTCTATGTTTTGTTTCCGCATTTGTTTTATTTTATTGCTCCACGGTCCTGTTTTTCTAACATACCCTCCAATGGTACTATCAAACCAGTGATCTATTGCTCTTGACATGACGTTATCAACTCTCTTGACCTTCTTGATCGGTGTCGACATCCAAACTACAGGTGTCCTAGATCTGATATCAAATTAGGTATCTGCTAACCTAGATAGCCACTCGTATAAATCCCTATGGATTCCTCCAAAGAAAATCTTATGTATATCAGTAAAGAAATATCCTTCCAGCCAACCCTATGTACTAATATTAGGGTTCTTGTTCTGGGCTTTAGCAAAGTCCTTTTCTTGATCTTCTATCCACTTCTGAATCTCTGTCTTCGATGGAAACCATCTTGACATTCCCTCAAGAAGATTCTTGTCCTGACAACAGAACCATTTGTTGGCACAGGGGCAGACCCAAGGTTCAACCCCAAGAGTGCACCAATAAGCCCTAACTATTGGTCCTTTTGGCAACACCTGTGAAGCAGATGCAGTCTCACCTGAAGTAGCTATGAGGGGGTTGCAGGAAAGATATGTCTACAACCAAAAGGGATATCAAGTCGATCCAATACAAGAACAATACAACATTTATATATCACTACCAGCTAAGATCTACTTTGCACAACTATCTATCATATCTAACACAGTAATGCAATAGCAGTATGTCAAATGGAAAAGAATAGAGCAACAATCACAAACAACAAAATATATATGTGGTTCACCCTCTCTCTAGGGTTACATCCACAGAATTATAATTTATAATATATTAAGATGAAGCATACAGTTCTTGTCTGCGCTCTTAGCTAGAATATCTTCTTTCTTCTCCTCTCTGTCTCTCTCCTTCATGTTTACCTAGCTATAGGACTAATCTCCGCACCCAGCTGAATATCTTACAATACCAAAAGGATCTTACACCTATCACTTCTCTCTCACAAAACAATAATCGCTCACACCGATAAAAAGACTAGAACCAACCCTCTTCCCTCATCTAGGTTCTTATTTATACATTACAATACCTCACCAACAGCCTTAGGTTGAGACCTAGTGTCTAAACCCTAGATACCAAAACCCTAGGTCAACTTGACCCATGTTTTCATGGCTTCGTCAACATGTCTTTCCTTCCTTCTCATGTGGTGCTCCAAAGCATCCAAAGATGGTTTTTTCCGCTTGTTGAGATGTCCAGGATACGTATTCCTTGTTGATCTATCATCCTCGATATCCTTGTCTGACAACCTGCTTTCTCTTATTTCACACCGTCTTTTCTTCTCTTTTTCTCATGTCAACCCAGTATAAGTCACTATGTCTTCCACACAGTTCACGTTTTTCCTTTTCTTCCTTAGCCTTCACTTAATTCCATATCCAAGGGCCAACAGAGGGTTAGCAAATGAAGATCAATGCATAAAATAAGGTACAAACAGTTATTAAAAGATCAGGAGAAATAACGATGAACAGATCAAAAGAAACAAACATTAATCAAAGATCAGAAGGGAGAACACATTGCAGAAACTCTATCAGTATTGAAATCCCCACAGTAAAACTCTAAAAGAATTGAGTAGGATTCCTGTCCACTAATGTAGTTTTCAATAAAAATTAGGACCTTCAGATCGAGGGGAAGTTAGAGGTTAGGAAAAATTAAATCCCAACCATCAGACTGAGATAAATAATCCTCAATCGTGGATCACTATAAAGAAGAGGAGAATTGTTGGCCCTTGACCAAGTTTTGAAGTTACTTGGTCATGTTTGACCATTTTTGGGACTTCGACAGCCTATCGAAGATGGAGCACCAAATGAAGAAAAGATCGTGGGATCTCGACCCACTTTTGGGCCCATTTTGGGTTTTGGGAATATGTAATGAGAAAGGGATGTCGGCTCGTGGGTTCACCCACGCTTAGGCCCACTTTTGTAAATGTATAAATAGACATCTAGGCATCTAGTAGAGTATTGTATTGTATCTATGTGATATAGCCTAAGTGCCAACAAGGGATCTATGTGATCGAGAGTTTTTCGCATTCTCTGTAGACTTGCAGAGCCTAGTGCAAGTCCCAGTGTGAAGATAGGGAAGGCTTTATGTTGAAAGGCAAGGAAGAAGGATCTAGCAAGCTGCACAGATATTATGTTCTATGTGAAGTAAGGGTTTCTACAGCTCTGTGATTGTAACCAATTGGTCGACGATAATAAAGAAGAAGAGTTGGTGGATGTAGCCCCAGGGTGGGGGTGAACCATGTAAATCTGTGTATTATGATTTGTGCTTTAACTTAATGTGTTTATCTCTTCTTTGGCTAAGTTATTTGATATATTTAGATAGATCTACTTATGCTTTGTGCTTCATTAGATGTGTATAAATAGTAGATCTGATATGTGTGAATATGCTTAGTGTTGATCTACTGGATCCGATCTGTTTTACTGTTGCTAAGTGCCAAAATATATTAGATCTAAGTGAAGGTTGTGATGCTTTGTGCTATATGCAAAGTATAATAAGGGTTGAATATTGATGAATGATCAATGCTAAGTGCTCTGTAAGCGATATAATCATAGATCTATGTCCCAGCTAAGGTTGTAGATACCTGAGTTTCGCAACCACCCTTACATCTACCTCGGGTGAGACTTCATCTACTTCGTAGGTGTTGCTAAAAGGGTCGGTAGTTAGGGTTTTTTTGGTGTGTTGTTGTAGCATTGTACCCTGGGTCTGTCCCTGTGCCAAAAAGTGGTTCCCTTGGTGGGACTTGAAACTGTGATTGTTGGGAATTGAGGAAGAAGAATCCTTGTGAAAAGATTCATCCTGAAACTGTGGAAGCTCTATGCGTGGATATGTTCCCTAGTGCGCAATATTCCACTTGATCTGAAAAGATCTGTGCTAAAGAAAGAAGACCATATCTGAAGAAAATAAGCAAGATCTGAACACTTTGTGCTCTAAGAAAAGTAAAAGTGGAAGTTTCTGAAGAAAAGAGGTCAGATCTGTAGAAAAGAGGCAAGATCTGTAAGCTCAGTGCTCTAATAAAGGTAAGAGTAGTTAAAAGTTTTATATCTAGAGGCTTTGTGCTCTGTAAAAGTAAGATAAGTGAAAATTTGTATTTCTAAGGTATGGATCTAGGTATGTCTAATAGATTTTATCCTAGTTTGAAAAATGGGGCACTGATAAACGAAAGAAGGTTTGATATGAGTAGATCTGATAAGAATAATGATAGATATGTTATACCTATGCATAGAAAAAATGTTTGGACTAACAAATGGATGGAGGATCCTAGAAATAATTTTTTGCAGGCTAGCTACCATGACCTTGGTGCACAGTACATAAAAAGTTGGGGAACATTTAAATTAAAGAGAGGGTTAACCCTCTGTTAAAGTTGCAGAAGACGGAGACATCTTTCTAAGGAATGCCCTGGTGGAAGATCTAGTTGCCTATGTTGAAAAGCTTTGGACCATGAAGTATTGGATTGCCCTAGAATGACTGCTAATCTTGAAAGAATGAATTTGAGTCAAGGAAACCCTAAGAAAGATCCAAAAATAGTGGAACCCCAGAGGGAATCAGAGAAGGTATTTCTACAGATGAAATACACCTCAAATGATCACCGACATGTGACATTATCAAAGATCTTTAAAGAAAAGGAATGCATCGATGTAAGAATAGGGGAATTTGACATTAACTATGTTCTTGATGAAGAAACACAAGTGAACATTATTCCAGAGATAACTTGGGAAGCTATAGGGAGGCCTGCTATGATTCCTTCATTAGGATAAGTAGGACTATTCAGAGGAAAATTGGTAAACCTATGTGGAAATCTCACTCAGATATCTATGATTGCCAATGGAACTTCGACTGAAGAAGATTTTGAGATTATTAAATTTAATGAGGACAACGCCCTGTTTACTATGTTACTTGGAAAACCTTGGATTGAAAGAGATCAAGCCAGAAAGAAGGAAGAAGAAAAGGTTTTAGAACAACAGAGACAAGAGTTAACAGATTTCATGACCAGAAGGATCGCGCATTTGATGGAAGAATAGGAAAAAAAATTGAAGTCATTTGACACTAGAAGCCCATATGTCAAAGTTGCAAGAGCATTAGAGGACTCACAGAAGATTGAAGTATCTGTCTCAGATATAAAAGAACTATTACCCCTGAGTCTTAAAAGAGAATCTTAGAAGTGCGAAGTGACTATGTCTAAGGAAAATAAGAATCATAATGGGAAGAGAATCACCCAGATGAAGCTCACTAGAAAGAAGGCTAGGAAGATAAGTAAAAAGAGAGATAATATTGACAGGCTACAAAATATTCCAGAGGCAGCTTGGCATAAGGAAAACTTGCAAAAGTTGAAATTTGCCGAGATATCAGACCAGCGACATAGGCCACTTCATTGAGGCGAAGCAATATAGCCATTGGAAGCTGATATAACCGTTCGACTACTGCTCTGAACGGGTTGGAAAGAATTGATGGTTCTCCACTAGACTGTTAGACCGTGCCATAATGGACAGAACCTGAGTTAATCATGCCTCATACCCGTTGCAAGTAGACCATTTCTAAGTTTCTTATTTAGTCCATCGCGCCACGCACCAAGAATACTTTTGCTAACTAAGAATTGGAGCCCAAAGCCTGAGATTATTTTTCACTGTGATCATCGCCTTGTTCCCATACCCTTCATTGCAGTCTCTGAATTCAATTCACTAATTGACCTTGAGCCTATATGTCGGACGAGCTAAGCACTGCAGAGAAAATAGTCGAAGAAGTTTTTATTGACTCAATGATTGAGAGATTGATGTCGGAGCGAGGGTTATCTATAGGAATCCAAGCATTGTCGACAAGAGGACTGCAGGCCTCTCCTTCCACTACTTGCACCGGTCCATCCTAGCTGGCCGATGAGAAACAGACAAAGCACAAAGATGATATAATGAAAGCCAAGCTTATTTTGTGCATTCTACCATCTTACCTACCACCTCTGAGCGACGCCATCAATCACGACAATGTACCTTGAGACTTCGAGTATACTTTGATCACCACATACCTTCTGAAAAGGGTGCGCGCAGTTCATGCCGACTAGGATAAGATCACAGCACTGAAATTTAGTGACTTCAACCTTGGAGATCATAAAGCTTACAATATGTTAACCCCACATAAGTACTTAACCAGGACTAAAGGAAAGAATTCCAAGATTATCCAGTAGTCATGGACCCAGAACCTCGCGGAGCCCACACTACTCAATGTAATGAAGATCTTGCACTTCGACAAACACCAGAAAGTCAACTCATGTGTCAAGTTACTATTGTCCTGCTACCATGGAGGATACTTATGGTTGAATCGCCACATCACTGTGGATATGAACTTGATCAATCGGATCACAGGGCTTAGTATGCAAGGCCCTGACCCACAGGATTTTTACCCTAGAAAGACATCAGACCGAGAATTAGTGCAAAATATTAAAGAAACTTATGGTGATGTCGAGAAGGGCATGCGAGGCTACAAGGTAGCCTCTATATAGAGAGTCACAGTGTGCCTTTCCTGTCAGCTGATCACGGGCAAGCTAGTTTGCAACAACAGACTAACCCAAGTGACTGGATTCAAAGTTAACCTCACAGGAAAGTGCGTGGAGAGACTACAGATGAACTAGGTGAAATACCTTGTAAACCAACTAGAGCTTGATTGTAGAGAAGCGCAAGACCAAGAGTATGAGTTCCACTTTAGTTGGCTTCTCATACTAATCGCTTTCATTGCCTGGGAGCTACCAGAAGGCACCACTTTCTAGGATATCAAACCCTTCGAACCACTGGCCGCAAAGTTCTATATGTTGTGGTACTCCAGCGACATGAACAAGTAGTGGTAGTCCAATTTCGTCTTCCACGCCTATTACAACCAATTGAATATCACAATCCAGTCTACATCGCGCATCACCCTGAACACACTTCACAGGTTTAGATCCTTGATGAAATTCAGCACAGACTGCCACTTCACCTATATTACAGTGCGCGTTGATGAGCATAAATAGTAGCTCCAGTCATATTACAAGTTGACAGAAGATGACTTGGAGGAGATTACCAAGGAATGGTCGGTAGACCTCCTTGTTCTAGCGGACCCCGCAGAGATGTCTAATGTGGATAGCCTTGAAACTATTCCGAACACACTTGGACTGAGCAAGACGAAAAAAGATGACGAAGTGCAAGATGTCCATAGCACATCGACGAAGACCTCTTCGATCTCACCTGAGCAGGGAAATAATGGTGGAGAGCTAGGTGGCACAAAATTCGAGCAAAACAAAGGTGAAGTTACTCCGCCTAGAGACGAGGAGGATCCATCCAAGAAAAGGAAGGTTACCCCACCAAATCCTTCATCTTGGAAGAAAGTTAAAGCCACTAGGACTACGTTTAAGACTACCCTCACCCTCGATGACTTCGAATTCTTAGTTGTTGTGATGAATGACACTTCACCGGAGATTGCAGAAAGGAAAGAAGAAAAATAGGAGGAGGTATTCAGCCAAATCAAGGGCGAACTTCATGAAGTGCAACAAGCACTACAGTCCAGCTGCGCAGTTTCTACTACACCCTTGACAATTGGAGAAGAAGAACCAGGAGATGAGCCAGCCCAATTGCACTATATTGCCGATAAATTTGAAGCTCGCCTTCGACGAGCTCAAGGAGAGATAGAAAAAGCCACCCAGGATTGGCCCCAGGCACAGGAAGATCTGCTAGAACAACAGAGTAATGCAGAACGAGAAAAACTAGCTCTGCAAACAAAGTGGGAGGACAAGAAAATAGTGCTACAGCAAGACAAGGAGTAGTTGCTCGCAGAGCAACTCGAGATAAAAGAAATGGTCAACATAGCACTTCGCTCTATGATAGTCATCGAAGTCCATACAAAAGAGCGGGTTCCACAGCAGGTGGCACAATTGGAAGGAGTGATCCAGCAGCTTCAGCAACGCATCGTAGATCTGGAACTTCGTACTATGCTCGAGATCCCTCAAGATATAAGAGACCTAAGAGAGGAAAATGCCCGCAGCACATTTGGCATATTGAAATCCCTTGAATTGGAATGAAAGAAGTTGAATTCGAGGAGCACTCAGAAATATGAGACCCTCACGGAGAATCCAGAGTTGCAGGCGTTGGAGTCACAACTCCAAGAAGCAAAGCAACATGCAGATATGTTACAAGCGTAGTTGAAGGCATTGTCACCAGTCAAAAGAATGAAGATGTTTCTAGAGTAGCGCGCGGCCCAACAACATATCCACATGATTTAGATTAAAGTGATGGAAGTATCTCAATGACTTCAACCAGTGCAAGAGAAGGCATGTCAACTATTCACTGAAGTTGAACACCAAGGAGTAGAACTTGAACAGGTTGTGAGTGCAGCAGAAGAGCGCCTAGAAGGACCAGTCAATGACACACTCATCCAGGAGTTCATTGAGCAAGAGGTAGTATCACTATAATAGGTAGTAGCACTACAACAGGTTGAAGCAGCTCGAGACAAGCTTTAGGAATTCGAGGAGGAATTGCCTAGACTAGAGTGACTCGGGATGAGTCATAGGAGAGTGGTGGGGGCTTGTTGGCCCTTGACCAAGTTTTGAAGTTACTTTGTCAAGTTTGACCATTTTTGGGACTTCGAAAGCCTATCGAATATGGAGCGCCAGAAGAAGCAGAGATCATGGGATCTCGACCCACTTTTGGGCCCATTTTAGGTTTTGGGAATATGTAATGGGAAAGGGATGTCGGTCCGTGGGTTCACCTATGCTTAGGCCCACTTTTGTAAATGTATAAATAGTCGTCTAGGAATCTAGTAGAGTATTGTATTGTATCTATGTGATATAAGCTAAGTGCCAAGAATTGATCTATGTGATCGAAAGTTTTTTGCATTCTGTGTAGACTTGCAGAGCTTAGTGCAAGTCCCTGTGTGAAGATATAGAAGGCTTTGTGCTGAAAAGAAAGGAAGAAGGATATAGCGAGCTGTGAAAATATTTTGTCCTGTGCAAAGTAAGGGTTTCTATGGCTCTGTTCTTGTAATCGATTGGTCGATGATAATAAAGAAGAAGAGTTGGTGGACGTAGCCCCAGGGTGTGGGTGAACCATGTAAATCTGTGTGTTATGCTCTGTGCTTTGACTTAATGTGTTTATCTCTGATTTGGCTAAGTTCTTTGATATATTTAGATAGATATACTTATGATTTGTGCTTCATTACATGTGTATGAATAGTATATATGATATGTATGAAGATGCTTAGTTCTGATCTACTGGATCCGATCTGTTTTACTGTTGCTAAGTGTTGAAATATCCTAGATCTAAGTGAATGTTGCAATGCTCTGTGCTATCTATGAAGTATAATAAGGGTTGAATATTGATGAATGATCAATCCTAAGTGTTTTGTAAGTGATATAATCACAGATATGTGTCCCAGCTAAGGTTGCAAACACCTGATTCTCGCAACCACCCCTGCTTCTACCTCGAGTGAGACTTCATCTGCTTCGCAGGTGTTGCCAAGGGTCGATAGTTAGGGTTTTGTTGGTGCATTGTTGTAGCATTAAACCTTGGGTCTGCCCCTGTTCCAACAAGAATCATGGTAGTCTGTTAAATATTTGGGAATGATTTAGATTGTGAGATCTATATTAAATCTAGATCATCAGATCGACTACTAAGAGTCATGGACCATCGATCATGGAAAGGACTTACGCATGGTTAGCCCAACATGGACCACTTTGGATAATATCAACTGAAGGAATTTTAGTCGAAGCCAAAGTTATGAAATAAAAGTAAGTTGTTGCATCTAAGGAGCATATTGAGATCAATGATAATCATCAGATCAGGTTTTCCTAGTAGCAATAAACTCCGGCGCTGATCACTCTAGTGAAAAGAAGCCAAGAGCATATGAATTCACCCAAAGGTTGGAGCCCAAAATTTATAAAGTAAATGAGGGCCATCATATCTGAACATGCATGGTGATCATTGGATCAATATAGGTGAGTCCAATTGTGGTCAACTTCATCGTTGACCACTTCATATAAAAAGTGTTTAGAACATATGAGTTCACCCGAAGGGAGGAGCTCCAAAGTCATGAAGTAAGACACGCGACACACATATTGAGAGCCCACGTCATTATAGTCCATGTCAGCAAGACCAAATTGGCAAGGACACGTGGTGTATTTAGATGGTGACAGGTTTCAAGGTTGAATTGGAATTTTAGGTATACGTAAGTCACAAATATAAGTAACATGTGGCAACCACTCGACCAATGCCACATCAGCAGTGACGTTAGCATGCTGCGTCACTCCAAGAGTATGTCCTTCAGGGAAAACCAGTTTCTACCACCAACAACTTCCCAAAGAGCCAAAGGTCGAAGTCATTCTCAATCGTTGATCAAGCATGGGTAAAGGACAAGGATAGGAGTCACTCACAACCATCAATCTGAGATACATATCAATGAGTATAAGACATAGAAGAAGTCAACCAAAGCAGCTTGGAATACCACCCTTCCAAGCTCTGAAATGATGTGTGTATGACACGTGGACAAAAGGGACTCACGCGGTTTATTTTTTAGAGGTTGGAAGAATATTTATCTCTCGCGCAAGTTTAAACTCTGAAAAAAATCTTGTTCATCCATATCAACCTTTGATTAAGTCATAGGCATTGGATTAAGCCAGTGGAAGGATAGTGTAAGGATTGAAGCTAGACCATTGATTTGGTTTCGGGAATCATCTGAAACATCGGATCAACCATTGTGAGAGGTAACCACTTCAAGAAGTTCAAATTTGGAAGATTGGATGCTTGTAGGAGAGAAAACGCTTGAAGGTCAATGTCCGGAGGACTAGGTTCTAGCCCTTGGTCATGAGTTACGAACACATAAGGTATGAGGAGCCGAGAACATCACTTAAATTAATAATCCCACAGTTCTAGCTTATGGACATGTGAGGGGTATTAAGCATGGAAGTTCTAATACACACTCTGGCATAATCTTCTCTAGAGGAGTTGTAATATTGCAAAATATGGAGTCCCAAAACTCTGAAATCCCGAAGAGAATGAGAATCATCCAATCAATTGCAGATTAAGCTTGGATCGTCAATTTGTTTGAAACCTATGGAGAATCTAGGATCGTCCATCTAACGAAAGATCAAATATCGACCATCTGATATACTTCGGTGAAATGTACTCTAGGAGGTTTGAATAACTACAAAGGATGAAAATCCTGAAGGACGAAGTTCTGAAGTAAAAGACAGTCGTTCATCTCAACACCCAACGTGACCACTGATCTTGGTAAATGATTAAGACCATGTTTTGATTAGCGCCTAGCCACCGCCTGTGGTCATATGGAACAGAGGTCCCGAAATGTTTCTGTGTGAAATTTAACACACCGAGTAAGAGTTTTGTCTCGGTCAAAAGGGAACATTGAACCAGATATGATATAGATTTTGTCATAATTTATCTTAAGTAATCCAATACATGAAATGCATTGGAAAGCTAATCGAAAAGATCAAATATGATTTGTTGAAAGAACTGGGGATGCAACAAAAGATTAATAAGGAAATAAAAAAGGCATGAGATCGAGTTAAAAGAAATTGATCCATACATGTGATCGATTTATGAAAATTACTCTCACCAAATTGAAAATCCTTCACGATAATGTTTGAATAATCATAGAGAAAAACAAATGTTGTTATTGTTAATGAAGAGGTGCGATGGTCCAAACAAAGGGACACAATGCCTCATATCTCACACCAGTTGGAAGACTATATAAACAAGAAAGAATGGTGAGAAGAGAGTGTCTTGGTGGATTAAATATATATGTTGTTGGTAGTACGGCTATCGTTACACCAAAACCCACAAGTTAATTTAAAATATGTACTCACCACCGCTAGATTTCAAGGATCCACAAGAGGTGATTAGTCCCCTGTGACAATACACTGGGGAGCGCTGACTACCTGCAATTTCGTGCAACAATCTCCCCCTCAGCGCGAGCCAAGTGTGCATTGAACTCGTGACCTCTATCTCTGATACCATTTGTTGGTAGTATGGCTATCGTTACACCAAAACCCGCAGGTTAATTTAAAACATGTACTCACCACTGCCAGATTTCAAGGAGAGGCGATTAGTCCCTTGTCACGATACACCAGGGAGTCATGACTACTTGCAATTTCGTGCAAAATATGTATATATAATGTATTGAATGGAATTTCATCTTATTAGGTTGGTGCATGTTGACAAGTTGAGTCTTGTTATGAGGATTGGATTCCTCACATATCAGTTGGATCTGAGATCAACAAGATGGGTCTTGTTATGAGGATTGGATTCCTCATTTCTCAGTTGGATTTGAGAAATACAAGTTGGGTCTTGTATCAGAGAGTTGGATGTCTCATATTGATTTGAACTCAAAGATATTAAGGGATTGATTTTATATGTATTTATACAAGTTAAATAAATAAAATAAAGATATTATATCTACTTCATACGGTTTGTGTTTTAGACGTTTATGAATAATTAATTGAACTGCATATCGTATTCAATTAATTCAGTT